>JAQGAF010001211.1:0-33989 GCA_034687865.1 Kryphioiulus occultus | reverse complement strand
AATCACACGAGATACATGCTGACATTTAATATCAGTACTGATAGTATATAGTGATGGATACTTACAGTATATTAATGCAGTCCATACTGCACTAATACCACTAATACTAGAGCTGTAGACTAATTCATAGTGTTAAGTATTGATATACTGGTATCGCTAAAGTATCACTAGTTTCCATTAGTGTCAGTAATAGCATAGTGATATCAGCTGTTGCTGATATCACTATGATATCACTTGTTGCTATCAGATGTTTGCAGTCAAATTTCATTCAATTTTTTAAGTTATAAATCTCACTATAGAGAATTGCAATTTAACTATACATGTTCAATAATTTCACGAACTTTGAGCAAATGTACTGGTCACACTAATTCTCGCCAGTATAACTCGTACTGCTATCAGTAAGGTTTGTAACAATATCGCCATAATAAAATTAAATATGTATTGACATCACTATGAATTTTACACTGATCCATACTAATCTTTCCACCAGGGGTATACGCGTATTTTAAGTACAGTTCTGTTTAAGAATACAATTGCTAACTTCGTGGTTTGTCAATCATATTGTCCCAGTCGTAAAATGAAACTTTTAAGAAGTTTCTTGTTAGTTGTCAACCAATATAATAGAACTAAAAATTATCGCCTGCTAAATTATTGATGAACTCGGCGATCAGTTTTCTATCAGTAATTTCAACCGGTTGCATTCATCCTCTTCCAATAAGGGTTAGGTGCTTGTGTCCTATGCCTGGCATGATTTGGTCATTGGACTGTTCGTTTCGTGGGATGACCCTTGGCCAGTTGCCGGATAAATCACGATAAAAATCTCCGATGGAAGTCCCTATATACCGTATACGCCAATGCGATTTTCACGATTTGCTGATTTTCGTTGTTGTTTCCAAATGTTTGCCGTTGTCGTATCTGTGGCCCGAATGCTTCTCCGAGATCACTTTTCGTACATTTTCGATTCATTTTTTGAATGGCGTTGCCTTCGACTCACACTATACGCTCGTTCCCAAAGTGTTCAACATCGATCGCAGCGCCATCGGATCGATTCCATTCTTGCGCACTTCCTCCGTTTTCTACGACGTCTAACCCTGAAGCAATTTCCGAACTTCCGCAAGATGCATTTCCTCAGTCAACAATTTTGAAAGCTCATTTCACAAAAGCACTTCTCAATGCGCAGCGCAATTCAAAGGCAACAACTGCATGGACTCAACGCATATACATGTACCTCCATCCCGTTATAACGGGATTATACCCTATGATAGTACTAACGATGCTTAGGGCATCTCTTTTTTTTAAGCTGGAAAAATTGAACATTTTGCAAAAATCCACTTCGGAAATATTTTGCTGAGGCTATTTCGTCGAAAAAATTGACCCCTGGGTCGAGTTTTAGAATCGAGTTTATTCGAGAGTGTATTTCATTTTCGTCGAAATTTCGTGAACGATATCCCTTATGGAAGAATTCTGATTGCTAAGTGGTCGCCATACAACTGACCACAAACTGGTTGTACATTTCGTCTTTCCAAATACAACTAGTCTGTGACTGCAGTAGAACCTCTATAAATTTACCACCCGTGGGACTGTCGCAAACTGGTCAACATAAGGAGGTTGTCAACTAATGGAACGAGGTTTGTACTGACACAGGATTTTAATTCTGTGAACTGCATGTAGTATAACTGGTTTTTCAGTAATTCAAATATAACTTATTTTACAGTAATCATTCATCATTGATGAATCATTCATGAATAAGCTTATTAAAATGTACCAGTATTGCTAATGTGCTGCAAATTTATCCAATAATTACACGTACTGTACAGTATTATACAAATTTTAACGCTGTAATTTAACACTGTAATGTATAGTGTACAGTTAGTTTTGCAAGCAGCCAATGAATTTAATCATCCGTGTCTACATGTTGAGACCATGCTTGTCAACATGCAGCGAGTTAGTCATTATTGTGTGTCATAGTCCAAGTGGTCAACATACAACATGCACCGATGTGCAGGTGGTCAACATGAAGGTCACCTTCCATTGCGTTAATGGGGAAACCGTCTGGTCAGTTAAAATGTGGTCAACATAGGGCGGTGGTCAACTTTGGAGATTCTACTGTTGTTGGTTCGCTAACTGGTTGCCATGAAGTATAAATTGATTGCTAACTGGTTGGTCGTGATGCTTATGCCAGGATGCAACTGGTTTGAAGTGTTACTTAATCCAGACTTTATTTTTATCTGCGGGTGGATTACAGAAGACATTGGAAATCTTAATTGCGCACTGTAGATGTCAAATTGCCATATTTTAATAACAGCTGGCAATGTACATTTACGTGTTTATGAATGAAAAATGCGAAAAGCTGGTTGCACCCGGTATCAGTTAACAACTTAGCAACCATTAGTTTACTTCCAGCAACTCTTAGTTGTCAGTTTCAATTCAATACCAGTTTATCGTCGATATTTAACTTTTCGATCGGTTTAGACCACTTTGTGATCAGTTTTGTCTCCCGAGGTTGCATTTGTGTCTTCCCACTCAACAGTTCAAATTGTTTCAAATGGTTTTTTTAAAAAATTGTATAAATACGTGTACATGTACATGTACATGTACGAACGTATGTCTGGTATGAAATTGTGGTTGGTGTATAACTTGTTTCGTCGCATGCAAATCGAACTACTTTCGGATTTTAACTGCCACCTGTTCATTTGGCATTTACGTGTATGCAGACGCGCTACATAACAGTACTTGTGCACTTTAGTAGCAGAAGCAACTTTTGGTGCTTTTATTGTGTTGCTCGCATTTCGACTGTAATGGCTCCGAGTCAATTAACATGGACACAATGGCAGCTCGATCGATATTCGATCTTGCGAGGAAAAATCGGAAACCTTTTCTCGACTCCTTTTAAAAAGCGTGCTCAGCTATAAATATAAGAAACGATGCGGAAAAGAAAAGCGGACCCAGGGACCGTCCATAAATTACGTCAAATGTCTGGGGAATAGGAGCCATTGTTGACCCCAGCCTTATATCGCTTTGCATGCAGTATATCATTCTGAATACTGTATATGCTAGTGAAAATGACATTATGACAATATCTAAACACGATTTGATATTCCATCACTCGTTGGTTATCAGTTATAATCTTTTATTGTGGCCGAGATTTAGATTTAATGTTTGAATATTATAGACGTTTGACATGGGAATAACATTTAGTATGTTTGTGACATTAATGTAAATGTCTAAGGCGTGTTTAATGAGTTTCCTAACATTCATTTGCGTATTTTCACTCTTAGATTTTCTGCAAAGGTAACAAATTACGCAGTCATTGCACCGTACTGTACGTCTGATTGAAATACCGCGTTTATTTATTTAAAATTATACATTCATTTTTGAATTAGAATTGAACGAAAAAGTTTTTTACATGTTTACCGCAACACAAGCACGAGCATTCGCTGGTTCTCAATTGGAATAACATTTAGTATGTTTTTAATATCTAATTTACATGTTTAATGCGTGTTGTTTCCTGACATTCATTCGCGTGTTTTCACTCTTAGATTTTCTGCAAAGGTAACAAAAAGCACAATGAAAAGAATTGTATTTAGATTATGTTAACCCGTGCGAAAACATTTGTCTTCAAAACAATAACCGTCTTTCTATTTTTTTAAACTTAATTTTGTCTGGTAAATTGCACACATTTTGAAACTTGAATCCAGACTCGTCGTTTCTCATTATTAAATTTTTCTTCGGTGACTGCATCAGCCATTAATTTTGATTACTGGTCAAGAAATTAACCAGAAACTGTTGACGTTATTTATGAATGTTCCCCGCACACTGCGGGCCAAAATAAATAACCTAGCAAATGAAATTGCGATGAGCTTTACGAGACTGCCATATTTGTCAGCCTTGATATAAAAAGATGATAGTGCGGGCTTCTTCAATTTCTAGGCTGCAAAATTCGTATGTTTACTTTGAAAGGAAATATCCAGACGAAATCCATGTCATGCGCAGATTGCATCGGCTAATTAGTCGTCGACGTTAACGAATTCGCCTTGAAATTTGCATGAAATGCATTGCTGTCTACTATATCAACCTGTTTCATCTACAGCAGTAGCCATAGCGTGCTAAATATCACCCTACTGGGCACGGTTAGAAATTAACCTGAAACGACATTCTTTAACCTGTCACAGGACTGTGAATTTGAAATATTTTAACATTTCCAAGAAACGTTTTTTTTATTGAAAACAAGTTCATTTCAGATGAAATGTTATTCACATGCATAAGAAATGATCGTTACGAAGCTTGAACACGAATTTGTTAAAACACGTGTTTTAAACGCCATTTTCATGCTGGATTTGCAAAAGGACAAACAGAGTAAAAGATGCATTTTCGAAACATTTGAATCAGTTTTACATTTTAGTGCGTGTGTGATATTTCTTTCAATAAATTCATGTTGCTGGCCGTAATGACATGATAATAATAAAAAATGAATCGATAATATAAAAATTACAATAGGACTGCAAATTTCAGTATGCAAATGCATTTTCATCACTTTGTAAGCGTTTTGTAGACTGGATTGACAATGATTTTCCAAAAAGCTTACTCAAGTATACGTGTACATGTGAGCATCGAAAGCTTTGTTATATAAAACAGCAAGAAAACAGCATGTACGAACTAAATGCATTTTGAGTATTTCAACTTAAAACAAAACTCCTATTTGGCTCGATTCACTATTGATCCCAATACATGTATGCGGTACATGTATGAAATGTAGTAAGTTATAATTGTCGAGATCGATAGAGTAAAGTTATAAGAGATAAATCTAACCAGACGTTTTTTCATCTTATCCATTCAAGTTGAAAAAGTAAACGTATGTTTTCGTTGTTGAAATAATTACACGTCACTGGGCTTATTACTTTTGACGGCATCTTGCCAGAGTTGCTTTCAGGCATCGTAAAAAGACAATGAAACAAACAGACGTATCTCTTTTTCCCCTTGTTACTTGATATCAAAGTTGGTAATTAACGTCTTTTCGTTCTACCAACGAGTCTACAAAGTGTATACAAAGTGACGAAGTTGCATTACTTAAAATTTAGGGCAAAAGTTTGCCAGATATTATTTACATAATTTCGTTCGTTCCCACTTCCAATATGTAAATGTCTAATTTTAACGCGTGACAAAATCTACTCGTAAGCATTAGCCGTCTAAAAAAGTCTTTTTGAGGTGCTTTTATGACGTCTTTTTTGTCCTAATGCTATTTACTTCGTTTGATTAATGTCGCGAGGTATCCCGCTTATAAGGCATATTGTTAAATCTGAGACGATGATTGCGTTGTTTATGGCTGGAAGTAAAAGGAAATTGCATTACGTTAATGAAAACTTGTAATTTTTATGAGCTCTAACGATTGTCAAGCTTTAAAACAAGGGGCTTTCGGTGCGTTGGCAACATTATCAGGACCCTCGCAATTTTATCGTTGTTGTAATTTTCCATGATGGCAGCAATCTCGTTGGATCCATTAATGACGAAAAAAAATTGGTTTAAAACACGTCGATTAATATGTTAAAAAGCCAGTGGTTTTACGTGGACTAAAATTTTAAGCTAATGTCGAATTCACGTACGAACTGCTAATTCGGGCAACGTCGTAATGAAAGTTTATCACATTTTGGCCAGAAAGGGGCTATTGGGAAAACGTGTCAGAAATACAAACATCTCATTGACACGTTGTCATTTTCGTAACGGATGGTCACGATAACGCTAATCTTGTTAATAATAATGTAAACCTGGGTCGTAATCAATCACCGAAAATTGTAAATGTCTTGCCGCCAATTTTCGCTAAAGTAAAGAGATGGATTAAGGGGAAGATCCAGCAAAATTTCGTCATTTACACGTAGGATGAACTTTCACCACGAAACGATTTACGTTTATAAACATTTCAGTTGCGTGTCAAGACACAGCAAAGCCACACATGGGGAGGAAAATTGGGAATGTATTTGAACTTTGAAGAAGCGCTTTTAAGTTTCTTTAAAATAGCATGTTAGAATGCAAGTATTTACAGCCTTAGTCAAATTTAGCCATAAATAAAATTAGGATGGTGCCCACCCTACTGCGACATTCGTCGGTTAAATTGGGTTGATGGATTACACCCCCCTGACACATGGCACATCTGTGCTGACTGCAGGGTACTGAGTTTAATTGAATTGAATTGAATCTTATTAAAGAAATAAATTATCCAAAATTCGTCAAAACTCGCCAAAATCCATTCTTGGGTTTTGGGTTTTATATTAAACAAATTCGTCAAATTCATTGTGGTGGATCTTTCTTTTTTAAATTGACCAATATCCATTGTTGGGGATTATTTTTTATAAAAAAATCTACAAAATTTATTCTGGGGATCCTTTTTTAATTTACAAGTTCCTCCATCGGAATATTATTTCATGAAGACTGCTTCCTGGAATAATGGATTTTACTGTGAATTCCTAAGAATAATTTTGGCAAATTTTTCTTAGAAATCCACGATGAAATCCATAATTTCTGGAAGCATTCGTCAAAACGTTTTTCCTGTAACATTTCTTTTATTTATAATATTCCAAACACATTTGCAAAATCATCGAAGATGTACTGAAGATGTACATTCTATTGAAATATGGTCTCTAAATGATTTCATGGGGAGCGCTGTTGAAATACCGTCCGGTAAGAAGGTGAGGAACTACGCTATAAAGTATAGTTAATGCATTGAAAAAAATTAGTGGACTTGTATAAATGCGTTAATTCTTTTCGGTTTGAAAATAAAGTGCATTTCTAACAGCAAGAACATAAAAGGAGACTTATGATTATTCCAGCATTTTTTTCTTTTATGAATGAAACTGTTCCCAGTTTTTTTGGCCATACATGTATATAGCAATATAAGCCATATTTGTTATTTATGGAATAAGGTTAGTGTGACCTGTTCTCCTTTCTCCTATAAATCCGCGATGATCTCCGCTTCTGCATAATGCATTCCTGTCATGTCCGTTTGACAAACCCGTGATATTGCAGGAGATTGTGTCTCGCATTTTGCTATCTTGACACAGGACATCGTTTCGCGCACTTGGACTCCGTAACCAGCAGCTGGAATCCAGGGAATGGCGTTGGGGATTTTAAGCAAAAACGCTGTTTGAAATTCTGACAATAAGAGATAGCACGGAAATCGGCTTTTTCATCATTTCTTCTGTCCATTTGTGAGGAGACAAAATTGTTAAGAATTGCTTTTTTTGGGACAAGGCAGCGGGAGGAAAAGGTAGTTCTCATCCTTGAGTTTAGTTTTCCACACAAAAATTTAGTTTTTAGGGAAAAATAGTAAACTAGTATTTTTGCGAAAATCCATATTTGTCAATCCAAAATATCGGTGATTCTTGTCAAAAATTTAGGACTTATACAAGCATTTTTTATAAAGTATTACAACAGCATGCAAGCAAAATATTTGTCAAAATACTGAATATATTTTCATTGTAACGTCTCAAATTGTTTTTTGATTACTGCCCTAGGCTGAAAAACCATAACTTATCATGAAAAAACACACAGAAACAAACCAATACGTTAATTGACCATGTTTAAGTTTTTATTTGAACATGTTTAAATTTATTTGAAAGGTTTAAATTTATTTTTACGTTTTAAATGTTATACTTGAACCAAGTTTTAAATTGTTATCTGACGTTTAAAATTTTTTTATTTGAGCGTTTTAAATTTTTATTTGAACGTTTAAAATTCTTTATTTGAACATTTTTTTTTATTTTGAACGTTTAAAATTCTTTACTTGAATATTAATCTGTACGCTTTCAGTTTTTATTGGAATGTTTTATATTTTTATTTGAACGTCTAAAATTTTTTATTTGAAAGTTTAAAATTTTTTTACTTCAACCACGTTTCCATTTTATATTTCAACGTGCCACAATTCTTTTTTGAATTCGTTTCCATTTTGTAATGTTTTCGTTATATTTTGTCTTTACGAAAGCTTGTCGAAAATGGTAGTGTTTATAATTTCATTGGGTGGAAATAAAATTTGGCAGTTCTGATCATAACGGAAATTGTTAAGCATTTCAAAACAGCATTTTCCGAAAGTATCGTTTTTTGCACAAGGGAATCAACGTATGCATTATGTTTGAATTTAACGCCATCTTTCGCCATCTTTACGTGCCTTTTTAAAACTGTGAGCATCACATGTTTACAGATTGGCGCCACTTTTAGCACTTTTGTTACTAGTATTATTAATAGTTATAGTGTTTATGATTTAGTTTTTGACTATAGCTTTTTGTAGCCAATTTTGGATTGGTCATTTTTTTTTTAAATTGGATGATCGTCCCACGTTCATTCAGTGCAGTTTTGAAGGTTGAGAAAAACAAAATATTTATAGCTAGTGTATGTGGAAACGTTAACATTGCAGTCATATTCATCGTGACCTTTTTAAGGGTGAGTTACACGTCATAATCATGCTATTGAGCGGAATCATCGATCGGAAAAACATGAAATCTCGTATAAATTGAATTCATAGGCTGGCGCCATCTTGAAGTTCTGGTTAGGTTTGTCGCTCCATATTTTTCGGTGGTTTTGATAAATAACAAACGACGATTGATTTTCTGTTTGTTTCGCATGGCCGCTGAATGGCGTGCAGAGTGCCTCCTACTATTTTGGGATATTTTATATATTTGGCATTTTCCATGCTCTGAACTGTCGTGTTCCAGGAATTTTCGCTATGTAACTTACACGTCGGAAACGTATTTCGTTGCACACTATGGTGCTACTTTGTCGCACGTTATTTTTCCAAGTGATCATTTCATTGGAAAGCGATATATTATAATTTCATCCACTCTAGATTGAAGCCCCACAGCGTCTGTGTTGAATGATGAAGTAATCATAATGATGGTAAGGAAAAAACTGCATGCAGATCTGAAATGCCTGCAGATTGAGACAAATTTAGTTTCAAACTTTGTATCGACAAATACATTTGAAAATACGTTTGTAGCTCATTATTAAATACATATTGCAATGCATTGTGTGTTGTTTAATGTAAGCTTAGTTCGTGTGCATTGAAGAATATGTTGTGTAATGCATAGTGTAATGAATTCTGTGTGCATTGATGAATGCATTTTACAATTTATATTCCATGCATTGTAAAATGCCAAAAGCCTAACTATACCTCATAATTTCAAGGTTAAAAATCTAATTCTGAATTAAAAAAAAATATCTAAAATATTCAATAGATAAATTAGAACGGGCAATGAAATAGTTTAAAATTCAAAAACACATCAATTTCATTCAATTGTATGCAACACACATCTTTTTAAGCAGGTTTAAGCATGCAAATACATTGTGAAATACACAAGTCAGTATATTTCACAATACATTGTAAAATGCATTAGTAAAATCCATTTTTGATTATATTACCAAACATATTTCGTGTTGCGATAAAAACGACCAGTGCATTTACAATATATTCTTCAGGCTATGTTACACAGGCGTGACAGTCTTGTGATAGCATGATAATGAGTTTTGTAAAACTCGTATTTTATGGTTTTCAAAATTATGCCCTACTATCTGTAAGTTTCCATGCTGTCATTAAGTTAACGTGTGGTATCACCGGGTGACATTTACGTTTGGCTGCGTGTAAACCCACATTTTAATTGATCTAAGTGACTTCGTTTAAGCTTGCTTTGTAAGTTAACTTTGTCTGCATGAAAACATGGTGACTATGGCAGCAATTCCAAATCAATGACATTTTATTTCACTTTAAAGTTTTTAAGTTTCTTTGTTGAAGCTTGAATTTAGACAATTTGGCTTTTGACCTTACTCATAACATAGTTATCTGATTCTTAATTATATAGCAAACGTGCATGTAATCTACTTTGTGTCCAATCGAGCAGTTTTAACTCGCAAATTATGCAGTAATTCCGAATTTACTTGATTAATTATAACCTAATTATTCATTTATATTTGCTAATTCGAAACAGCTGGCCATGAAGCCCAATTAGAACTTATAAATGGTTTTTGGAAACCTTAGCACTTTATTGCATCACGTACTCGTGGGAGCACCTTTAATGTATCTCTGGCTGTACTTCAGGATATGCCCTGCTGCTGCCCTGAAAGCTGTCAGAAAGTTGGCGTCTCCTAAAAGCTGTAGGCGGCCAGTGATTGCCTGTGGCTAAATTCAGCTAAATAAAGAAATTATATATGTATATTTAAGTTACTTTTGGTTAGGGTAGGTTAGGTCAGTATAAATGAAAAAGACACAAAACGACAGTAAAAAACATAAAAAGGGTTCTCCCAGACCTGGAAAATCTGGAATTGCCTGGGAAATTGGAAAGGTCTGGAAAAATCACAGCAATAAGCTTGGACAAAGACCCTTCGTGCTTTGCTTTCTTCTTCTTCACTGCTAAAATGACGTCATTTTCTGAGGTTTTTGCAATGCTTATTCAGTGCTAAAAGGACGTCATTTTCTGAGGTTTTTGCAAGGCTTATTCAGTGCTAAAATAACGTCATTATCCGAGGTTACGCATTGCTTGTCCATTGCTAAAATGACGTCATTTTCTGAGGTTACTTAATGCTCGTTCAGTGCTAAAATGAAGTCATTTTCTGTGGTTGTGCAATGCTTATCCAGGGCTAAAATTGACGTCACACATGTGCTTCCGTCATCACTCAATAAAGTGATGACAAGAAAAGACGCCATTTCGTGATGTGTTGATGTTATTTTAGAAGCCCCATTGCTACATGTATCTCGCTTGTCACGCATCCGTGTCCCATGCAAGGTTTCCCATTGACAGAGAAACCATTAAATATCGAGTTTGTATTTATTCGAGGCAACAACTTGGCAATTAACAGGGTAACGTGTGCCACTGACGCTGTTCTTATGATGGAGCTTGTATTTGAAGATTATTGATGATTCGTCGTCCCCGCTAATTACCTTATTAGTGCATTAGCATCCAACGATGGTTGTCGCGGCCCAGACGCCAGAGAAATTAATTGAAATCCCGCTTGACCTCAGATTAACGAGTCATTAATGAAGCAAAAAGTGACTCACATTGATTATGTGCCGCTCACCAACCTACAAATAATTACTGGGTCGATGGCGAACTGAGAAAACATCCGAAAATGCTGATCAATACTTGAGCTAAAACCTTGGCTTGACGTCTTGGAATGATGCTCCAAGATGGCCATCTTGGAACGTGACCATTACTCATCTGTGATTTGAAGGGTTGTGAAGCAGGTGTAGGGGTCAGATAACGACTACCCACGAGTCGAACCTGGAAAATATGGAAATCTAAGGGAAATTGTCGAAGCTTGGAAAATTAAACCTATGTTCAAATGATCTGACGTTCACCACATTAACTCAATGGAAGGTGGCCTCTACATGTTGACCACCTGCACCTCTGTTTGTTGTATGTTGACCACTTGGACTACGACACAAAATAGCAATTTACTCTCTGTATGTTGACCGCTTGGTTTCAACATTTAAAGTCATGGATGATTACATTTATTGGCTGCTTGCAAAACTCGTACTGTACACCCCTGAACAGTAACTATCTCTATAGAGGTACAAGAGTTCAGTTTGAATCCCTACTGTACTGTACGCGTAATTTAACAAATCAATAATACATTTTACCTAGATAATTATTGGTTAGCACAAATATCAGAAATGCGGAGCAAATTCATAAGGAAATTAACAGTTTAAAAAATAATCTAAATTTTCTGTTTTCATAAGGTAATTTTGTTTTATCTCCTGTTTATATAAAATGAACAGCATATTGTTGCATTTTCGGCGATCAGGGTGGTTAAGGCCGTTTGTTTTAACCCCTGTAAAATTCAGTGAAAAGTAAGGTAAATTGAAAATTCCATCTCTGGGGGAATCCTGTATCAAGAGATGACCAGAAGTTCGATAGAAAAAAATGATAGTGAATTTACCAAATTAAAGAAGTAATTTAAATTTGCTCTTTGTACTGAATTCCTTATTTTTAGATTTTCAGTGGTTAAAGTAGGTGTATAGCAAATATTCGAATTTTTAATGGACGTTCAGCTTGACTTCTATGGCAACAGTTAAAGGAATTCACGTTTGTAAATTGGTCAGAAAATATGTGCCATCAGGAGGCGCTCGCGAAGCCCCTCCCACGTTCATTTAGTGGTTCTAATATAGGACAGAGTATCGATTTTCCAGCAATATCATCCGCAGCATTGTTGACAATTTTGAAGTGGTTGCTGCTCGGATTGCTATTTAATAAGCTCGACGTCGTTATTAAGAGTTTAAATTTTGAATTTGGGACGGAAAATGTGTCATTGTCCTATCAAAATGTCGTTTAGAGTTTTGCTGTTGGCACATCCCAGTTTGATAAACGTCTTCCCTTTTGACAATAACTAATGGCCGCTGCAGCAGGCCTACGTGTACGTGTCGCCATTGAAATGAAACTAATTTGTTTGCTATTCTGGGAATAATGAGCTAGACGCTAATGAGTAATTTCGCTAAATAATTGAGAAAAACTGGCATTAGCAGCTACAGTACGTGGAGGAATCAACTGCAACTCGGTTATTGTTTTTGAAAGAAGCTCGTAACGAGCACTCAACGGGTGATATTTTTTTAATTTGTTTTTATTTTGATTAACGAGTTGCTTTAATGCACACTCTCGCATGTTTACAAATTTGCATCAGATTTGCTCAGAAAAAAAAATTGGTTCCTATACAGGAAATACACTGTCTGCAGTTTAGATCATGCTAGTTTATTTAGTTTGTTGAGGAGGGTTTAAGTAGCTTAATAATTAGCATGTTTTAATTAAGTGCTCTCATTCATTAGCATTTTTCCAGCAAAGCATAGCAAATATTTTCCGTTTTAAATAAGTAGCTTAATTCTTGACATGTTCTGTTGGAGTGCTTGTTTTCGTAAACATGTTGTGTTCATACATGTATCATGGGTGTTCTTCGATATTGCCCCTGCTCCTGCATACACATTCCTAACGCCTCCTAGGCTATCAGTGATTGCCTGGTGGTTAGGGGCAGCTGAATCAGAAATTGCATTGCTAAGTTAGATTAAACATAAATTAAGAAAAAAATCGCAAAAATAAAAAATTTCTGACAGCTAGGACAGGTGTCATTCTAGTGTACTAGGGACATTAAAACATTAGCATATTTTCAACTCTTTGTAACCCTTATGCAAGCTGCATTGCTGAATGTTGTATTTAACATATCGATTATTCTTGTCAGCTGGTATAGGTACCCATATTCCGTTGCACAATCAATACTACAGAGGGGACATCCATAAAGATCATTCTGAAAATTTCGTTTCAAGCTCAATAAATCGAATAAACTTTTTAATACCTTGGATACACCGAAATTAACTAGTTAATGAGAATGGCTGTAAAAGTATACATGTAGCGGACAGACCGCATTCGCGGTAAACCGCAGTTTTATGAGCAGCGTATTGTGTGACAGTACTAGTAATTCAGGGCGTTCAAATATTCTAATGATGATTACAATGTGTGGCATCTGCTAAACGTATTGGAAACGTAACCAGTGGTACCCCACAAAATTACGTAGAATAGGTTTTCCATGTCCTAGGGAAATTTTCATGGGATAATTGATTGACCACACTGACGACGTCAAAATTAACTAGTTAATTGAACTTACTGTGTTCCTGGAACAAACGCGGGGATTTGACGGGGAAAATCACTGAGATATTAACTAGTCTAATTATAATAATTGACTTAAACTGGTCATTTACAAGAATTAAATTTGACTTAGTATGTTAAATATACAGTAGATTGATAATTGAGATTAGTATTTTTAGGGATCCAATAATGTAAATACAGTATTTATGTTTTGTAAATTATAGGCGTTTATTGTTTTAACAGGGCGTTCAAACAACAAGGCATGTGAAAATAAAATATCCAACTGAGCTTCCTGTTTTCACCATATACATGTATAAGACATGCCAGTGAGATGGGCAATCTCCTTGTTAATAGTAAACTGTAGAAAACACACAGAACAAAATTAACTGCATGTAGTTTGTTCAAATTAACTAGTTAATTTTGGCCAGTGTGTCTGGGGTGTAAATAGCCTTTCTACTTTCCATAATTATTAATTTGTTTAGCCATGATAGCCATCATATAAGTAATTCAATATTAAACATCCTTAATGGGGGTCCCTGAAACAATGTTTATATCATGGTTAGTTCTTTTGTTTTTTTCTTGGTTTTACAACGAAGCGATTAATTAAAGCGCCACGTATTTCTCGCTTATGCGTTTTCACGGGCTTAAAACTGCAAAGTTTTGTTTCATAAACATTAATTAACTAATTTGTGCGCAAATATGGTGTCCCTATTGTTGCAACTAATGCTTATCTGACGCCACAGGGGATAAGTAAATCCTCCGTATATTAATTGGGCATCGACGTTGGCTCTGTTTTTAATTAAGATGGCCGCGGCGCTCCTGCTACCCTCCATCGATTGTCTTTCTCCGTTATAATCCCATAAGGATCGTTTTAAGTCCTAATTGATGACGTGAAATGACTAATAAAGAGCCATTTTATAGGCATTGTGTTATGGCATTAAGGGTGTTAAGTGCCTAACGCTTGTTTTAAGACCTTTGGCACAGACACCGCCCACTGCTCGTAAGGGTTTTTTTGTTTTTTGGACAGACCTGGGTAATGATGTCTGCAAACTTTTTCCATCGAAAACTTAAAACAGCCTTTTGATGAAAAACTTGTCTGTGTACATGAAGTGGTTTTTATTACCAAATTGAGAGAATTTCTGAAATACTGCATCTCAGAACGTACCTTTTCAAAATGGCTATTGCCAGTTTAAGTAAAACATTGTAGTCTCTCTTTTATGCATTTTAAGTGTCAAAAATGAGCATGTACAGGGTGCAGAATCTGAACTTAATTGAAATTGCCATTTTAGCTGTTGGCAATCACTGCTAACTTCAATGCTATCAGTGATTGCCTCCGTTCAGGAGCAGCCTAGATTTGCAATCATTGATTGCCTTCTTACAGAGGCCGCTTAGATTTGCAATCACTGTTAGCATGGAAGCCATTAGTGATTGCCTTTGTTTAGATGCAGCTTAATATTGCAATCAAAGCTAGCATTGAAATAGTTGATGATTGCTTTCATTCAGGGGCAGCTTGCATTGGAAATAGAAGCATTGAAGCTACAAAATGTATCAAAAATGAGCACATACAAGGGGCAAAATATTAACTTAACAATTTAAACTGTTGGCAATCACTGCTAGCTTCAATGCTATCAGTGATTGCTTCGATCATGAGGCATCCTAGACTTGCAATCATTGCTTTCTTTCAGGGGCAGCTTAGGTTTGCAATCACTGCTAGCATTGAAACAATCAGTTATTGCTTTCCTCCAGGGGCACTCTAGGTTAACAATCATTGATATAATTGAAGTTATCATTGATTGCCTTCTTTCATTGCAGTTAGGTTGGCAATCATTGCTAGCAGTGAACCTATAAGTGATTGCTTTCATCCAGAGGCAGTCTTGGTTCACAATCATTGCTAACGTTGAAGCTATTTGTAATTGCCGTCTTTCAGGGTAATTAGGTTGGCAATCCTTGCTGGCAGTGAAGCTATCAGTGATTGCTTTATTTCAGGGCAGCCTAGGTAGGCAATCAAATTATTGAAGCCATCAGTGATTGCCTTCATTTAGGGACATCATGGGCATTCAAGGGCAGTTTAGGTTTAGTCATTGCTAACACGGTGCTATCAGGTTGACAATCCCTGCTTTCAGTGCAGCTAGCAGTGATTGCTTCCTTTCAGGGGCAGCTTGCTGCATCTCTGTGCAAGGTGCCTGAAATGCAGATAAAATCATAAGGAGAACGATTCTGATTGGTTCCCAGCAGTACAAAGTGCCTGAAATCCAACGGCCATTGGGTATCCACCAAGCGTTTAAACTACCTTTTCCGTTTTCCCTATGCATCTTTTCTGTTTGTTTTCTTGAATTTTTCCATTAAACTTAGTTTCCATCGATCTTCTTTATTCCGTCTTGGGTTTTTTCACCGAATTTTCTTTTTTACGACTTGGCCATCGTCTATCCACGTGTTGGGTGAGCCGGCTTGTTCCGGGGGGTTTGGGGTATGGGTAGATGATTGATGGAGCGCCCCATAGCGGTGGCTTTTGTGGACAGGAGACCCCTCGCCTTTTGTGTGCAGCCAGGGTTATAGGAAATGACAAGCAGAGAGGACATTGTTTCATTTTGATGGGCTTTTTCTTGGGGGCTGAAGGGCCGTTCGGGGAGCTGGTGCTGGGGGACCTAAACCTTTGTTTTGAGCGCAAAAACGCCTCTTTCTTTCCGCTCGTGTGTGCCTATTAGATGGAAACGATAGCGAGACTTGTAGCAGCTTTAAATGACAATCCTCCGAGTTGTAAGAAGTGAAAAAGTTTGCTTTTTACGGCTTTTGAACGAAAAAACAGCGTGTCTGAGAAGCGAGTGACGGGAATTGGGGAAGGAGAGAAGGGCGGGAAACCAGGGGGTAAATGCTCATTTACATGCTTGGAAAACACTGCCTCGGTAATGAGAAATTGCGATGCACTCGATAAGAGGAAACTGATTTACAGAAATAAGAGGGGTTGGGACATGGAAATGAGGCATGAAGGAGAAAATGCGAGAAAAGGCACCTTAAGTGGAACAGGAAACGACATTTGTAGCGGATTTGTACTTGACCATATCAGAAATGATGTACAGTGCAACCCCTGAAGTTGACCACCTCCCTATGTTGACCACATTTCAACTGATTGGACGGTCACCACATTAACTCAATGAGGATGACCTCTACATGTTGACCACCTGCACCTCTGTATGTTGTTTGTTGTACGTGTAAAGTCATGGATGATTAAATTTATTGGCTGCCTGCAAAACTTACACTGTACACCCCTGAACAATAACTGTTTCTATAAAGGTACAGGAGTTCATTTTGAACCCCTTTAGTACAAAATGACGAATTGGAAGTGGAGGTTGGCCAAATGATCAGAGAGTAGGGTTTATAAGAAACATTCATTTAAATTTGATTATGATCTAGTTTTGCAAAATTTCACCTATGGATTTCAATTTTTTTTATTTTTCAAACGTGCACCTTTAGTTATCCCTTCTTCGTTAATACTGTTTTGAAATGCAATATGCAGTATACCGTATACAGTATAATTAAAATCAATTATATTTGCAAACTTGGTTGACAAATGATGAATTTTAACCCAAACTACTGTATTACTTTGTGATTCAGTCAAAGGCATAAATAACATGATCTAAATGTAAATTTCATGACTTTTTCATGACTGTTCCATAGATACCTTGAGTTACTTTAAAAATTTCCAATTAGGAGGCGTTGCATTTTGAGTGCATTTTCGTCATCCTTATTTTTGTTAATTTACGTCTATTCCAAATCCAGCCAGTTTCCGAGATAGAAAATACAAATATGCAAGATTAGCTGCTTAATAATATAGGATGAGGTATATAAATATTGAATCATTCAATTCAATTGAATGAGGAATTCAAGTATTGCATCATTCAACTAAATACTTAATCCTCTCAATAAAGGTTTATTCAGTAAGAACGTCTAAACCTTGGTTGGATGGTTGTAAAATTCATTTTGCGTCGCTCTGTATTGCCAAACTGACACCTGGCCTTATAAGCAGCCTCCTTCCATCCAATAGATGACCTTTAACGTATTATATGGCACTATGTTTGTACAGCATCTTATGCATGTTGCATCTTATATTGGCCAATTTATGGTTTTATTTATGGGGCCGACAGGTAAATATCTGATGGTCAGACTTGGTGCTTTTCCTATCCTGGAGGGTCATTTCGAAAAACCACATGCTGCTTGAATTTTAACATAAAAATAGACAGCATTTAAACATAAGTATCCCAGCTATATGTTGAAAGCGAGTGAAATTTTCCCAAAACTCTGAATGGGATAAAAATTTCTATGCATTTTCGATGTTTCTGAATCCAAATGGCGTTTCAGGCAAATAACATTCAAATAAATCCAAACGGTGAAAACTAGGCTATGAAAAATACTCTTCCAAGTTAACCCCCACTGTTTTGCTGCGGAAGGAGGACATAAACCACAAGCGTGGATTTTTGGAGAGGGTGGGGGTAAACTTGTCAATCTCAAGCCTGAATAGCTTAATCAAAATCGGGGGGAAAGGGCTAAGCCACGTTTCTCCAAAATCCTACATCTCGATTTTTGGATAGGTTTTGTTTGTTTCAATCCGCTTTTCTGATTGCAGGCATCAGCGTTATTGCCAGCCCAGGCAAAACACTTTTTTCATAGCTGAGTCAACGTTTATGGCAGGGGGTGGGGTGGGGGTGGGCAAACCGAAAAATCAAAACCGTGACAGGTTGCAGGATATCATTTCGTGCGGAAACGAGATTTGGACATTTGTGTATACAGTATTGATCCCAACTGGGACGGGGGGTGAGGGTTAAAGCCGATCTGGACTCTTGTTGCATTGGATATACCTGGATTTGGGTCATTGACAGAGCTGGAACATCGGTGACAATTACATGCATGATTCTGTTAGTTATTAATAAATTAAGAAAAGTAAGGCCCTTGACATTAAAACTAAAAGGATAATGTATTATGCATGGATGGTTAGCTTATTAACATTCGATGTTGAGGTACACGTATATGGTTACTCGACAAACTCTACCTTGTACAGACTGCAAAAAGCACAAAATAAAACATTACAATTTCTATTTAAAATCACAGAGAATTTTAGCACTGACGAGTTTTATAAAGCATTACAAATTATAAACATTAAATAGCTTAGATACTATGTAATTATTTGTAACAATTATTTTAGCAATAGATTTAAAGTAGTTTCAAAAAATAAAGTAAATTTGTTTCCGAAAACAATATATAGATATAATATACCATTTCTTAGTAATGACTATGGCAAAAGACTAAGAAATTTTGTAATCCCAACAGTATTTAATCGCCTACCAGAGGATTTATTCGAAATGATGAAGTCAGGTTTAAGAATTTAAAAGAGGAATTTAAAAGAAAATACCTTTTGGGTGTAAAATATGGCTGACTGGCTATTTTTGTGCAATTTTATGAGTTTTTGATATTTCTTGCTTTGTATTCAGAGCTGTTCAAAGTTAAGTAGGAATGGTAACAAGTTAGCCATCAGTTTTGCAACTGTATAGCAGTCAATTATCGCCTTATCGTAACCAGAACTGTAATCAGCCTGCAACCATAAAAGTTTCTTCTGTGTTGCTACCGTCTTGCAATCACTTTGCAATTAATGTGTCTGCAACCATCTTGCAACTATTTTTTTCATATACATGTACAGTAGGAGGGTAAGGAAATGCATGTACCAAATCTACTTGGTACTAGCTTACTGCTTTTCTTTGGCTCTACATCCCGCGTTATTGCAAACAAAACTCCAAAGTATCCATGCGTGCACTGTTTGGAACACATATCCTCAGTTTGCAATTAGTAGATAATTTTGTAACTTTGCAACCAAGTACAGCCTGTACAACATTTATTTGGCGGTTACCACATCTTCTTGGTGGTCACATCATTGGTTATCTTTGGAAATGCATGAAATATTGCAGCCATAACTGCAAACTTCAAACTAATTGCAAACCGGTTATACTGCATTTGAAGCAAATACTTGTATCATCAGTTGCACTCATTTTGAACTTAATTTTTCTGCAATCACTTTTCAACAATTATTTTTCATAAGGGAGGTGGTGAAATCAACATTCCAAAACTATGTATCGGTTACTATCGAGGTTGCTATTCTTTGGATGTCCATTCCACGTCTATTAGCATGCTACAAAGTTCCATAAGTGGCTTGTAATGAGACGTCCTGGTTGCTATCAGGCATCAATCCAGGCGTTTTTAGGCGAACATGGTTGTTGAACAAGCATCGCCATTCATCATAAACTAGATGCGTTAAATTTATTGCCCTCGATACAAATTGATGTAATCGTAAACAACCTGATGATTACACGTTGATATGGACTCTCGTCACGCGAGACCCGGTCGTAAAGCAGAGGCGTTTTATTGGCCCGGATCTCGTTACGTAATCACGCGACTTAAGAGTCACTTAACGGGTGGGGGCGCGGCGGTAGCGCAAGATGGCGGCTGGGAGGGGTGAGCTTGGGTGATGTATGGTGATGGCTGCACCATTCATCCTAATGGAGGGGCAAAAATGCAATCCGTTACACGTTCAACACTCCCAGAAAACCAGCGATGAGAGATTGGCAAGCGGTGCGTTTGGTTTGATAAAGTTGATTCGCATATATCGATTGATGCAAGTTTGGGATTTTTTTGCTTCACATTTACCGTATAGGTAGAAATGGTCTTGAGAAAGTTTTTCTCGTTGAGTCGTTGTAACTGGTTGTTCGTTGCATCCTATGTTTGGCAAGGGGTTGGTAACTCTTCAAAATCGTGTACACCTGACTGCAGACTTCAAGGACTTCAGTGGGACTTCAATGGGATTTCAATGATATCATGGAAGTCATATATAGCAGAAATCCTGTAGTGGGGACGTTCGTGAGTTATCATCTTCTGTGGGGTCACCAGGGCCGGGTGTAAACATATTATGACACATACTGTATGAAGAGGATTGGCTAAAAACACTGAGGTTTGGCTAAAAACACTGAGGTTTGGCCAAAAACATTCATAATTAAATTTATGATGGACACCGTGACGGTAACGTTGCAGTTAAGGTGACGGTGCGGTTACCATGACGGTTACTGAGACATTTATGGTGACGTTGACGGTGCGATTACCGTGACGGTTTTGGGGACTGTGAAAATGCTGTTACCATGACAGTGAGGGTTTGACTATCGAAACGGTAACTTTGTGTTTATGGTGACGTTTGCGGTTACTGTGACGCTTATTGCGGTTACAACACGGTTACCATGACTTTAGTGCGATTTCAATAAATGACTTCAGTGAGACTTACTTTATTTAATACGTCAGTGGAACTTCACTGGGACTTGAATGACTTCAGAGGGACTTCAAAGACTTCATTGGCCTTCAACCAACATGTGCACCTGACTTCACAAGTTGTTAACCACTTGGTGTTTGGTAATACGAAGTCAAGTTGGAAATCAGATGCAAATTAACATCTATGCAAACTAAATTTTGTCGGCCGTTTAGTTCGTCATTGCACATTTTACGTTACAGGTGATGTTGCCCTTTGCGCAATGAAAGAAAGTCCCAAAAAATTAAAAACATTATTAATAGTCAAGAGCAGGTTTTTTACATTTTATTATTTGATTAGGAATCTACAGTAAATGTCAGGGGAAAATAGATATTTTAACCTGGGATACCTGGGAAGTCAGGAAAGTTGTTAAGAAAACCCTGTTACTGGAAGAACACCTACAGCTTGTCCAGCTAGCAGAAAGCTCACTTTCCACATGCATTTAAATGCATTTAGACATACATTTTAAAATATCTGTAGATTAAGACAAATTTAGTTTCAAACTGTATTGATAAATATATTTGAAAATGCGTTTGTAATGCATTATGGAACGCATATTACAATGCATTTGCAATATATTTTGCAATTCGTAATGTATTTCACGATGCATTTGAAATGCGTTTTCTTTCCATATGGGTTAGCATGCTCGAAGATTATTCCTTACACCTCCAATTATTTGTTTCCTTTTTCATTTTTAAATTTGCTTCACTCGTTTTTAACCACCTTTAGCATGGAAAATTTCATTGCCCTATAATTGTGGGGACTGATATACTTGTCAACTTTAAATGTAGAAAAAATGCATTCGAAAACGCGTGATGGCCCAGAAGGTCTATTTTTCTCGACTGACACATCATGTAATGTTGCACGTAATTTACATGTATTTTTGACCAATTAGGTTTTTTCCCAACCAGTTTTGTTAGAAATTTTGAAATTTCAGGATTTTGTCGTTGTCTGAAGTGCTATTCGATTACTTAAAATTGACCACATTATATTGACCCGACCTGTTGTCCCAGATACGTTGCTCATGCAATGCCCTTTAAAATAACATAATGTAACGTATTTTTGTTTTCCGCACAGATTTCTTCATTATGCACTTGAGTGGATTTTCATTTGGAATTTCGGTCTCCCAGGAGAGGTTACCCAATCTGGTTCGTCTGTGACGAGTTTCAACTTAATTTTAAGACTCGCAGGTATGTTTACTGTACGTCCTGACTGACGTTAATTAGCTACATTTTTGCGCCTTCTTGCTTTTTTTCCTAAGTAAGCCTATTCCCAGTGCAGACTTTTCAAAATCGTTTCAAGTTCTGTAAACGAGTGCACAGCTCCCAGTTTTTAGGAGTCTACATGTACACCGCAATTGCGTCTTATTATTAAATTGCCATTGTTCTCAACACCCTTTATCAACTCCTCTTCTATCCAGCCATCATCTCCTCGGTTTTCTTCGCAAATTGCGCTGACACATGGTAACAAATGGTTGCTGCGTGCCTGTATTCCCTGATGGGTTTTCCTAATTTCGTTTGGCTGGCAATATTTGCTTTTGTTTTTTCTGTTTTTTTTTCAAATTTTTTAATGCCATCACTGCCAAATGGAGGTTCAGGTGCGCTTTGGGAGGTAACGAACCGAGCGTAGGATAAATTCTTTATAACTGAGATGAGAATTTCGAGGAATTTGGCAGACCTCAAGGTTTTGACGAATGAACATAACTTACTTTCAAGATGTAATGGTGGGGCAATTCTGTGTGTAGGCTTCCAAGGATGGCAGTTACCCTGACACGAAGAACATAGAATTGTCAGGAAAGTTGGAACGCTTTGAAAAGACAAGGAAATGCGTTTTATGTTGACAAACTCAGGCAAATTCAACACGACAATTCACACGGTGCTTTCACGTACATGCACATCATGTGGCTACTGTATTTAATAGTTAACAATCGTCACACTCATCACCCAGAGATTTTCTATGAATAGCAGGGTTACCTCCAGACATGGAAAACCTGGAATTGTCATGGAAATGTGCTTTATGTTGAAAAGTCAGGGAAATTCAACACGTCAATATTGAAAAGGTGCTTTCACACATTAGTTTAACAAGTCACACTCAGCCTTGAATCTATAAGAAAAGCAGGGTTACACCCAGACCTAGAAAACTTGAAATTGTCAGGGAAATTGGAAAGACGTGGAATTGTCAGGGAAAATTGATTTATGTTGAAAACGTCAGGGAAATCCAAAACGGCAATATGCACACGGTGCTTTCACATACGTGTAGCTAGCGTAATTAGTAGTTAACAAAGGTCACACCCAGACCTTAAAAACCTGGAATTGTCAGGGAAATTGCGACGGCATGAAATTGTACGGGAAATGTGATTTATGTTGAAAGTCAGGGAAATTCAACGTGTCAATATTGAAAAAGGTGCTTTCACACATTAGTTGAGAAGTCACACTCAGCCATAAATCGATATGTATAGCAGGGTTAACCCCAGACCTGGATAACCTGGAATAGTCAGGGAATTTGTGAAGCCATGGAATTACTAGGAAAAGGTGATTTATGTCAGGGAAATTCAACACGTCAATATTGAAAAGGGGCTGTCACAATTAACAAATGCATGGAATTGTCAGGGGAAATGGATTTACTCTTAAAAAGTCAGGGAAATTCAACAAATCATCAATACATCAATATGTTGTTGGTCATCACAAACGTGGAGAGATGGCAATGGATTCTGTGGGCATGACTAAACTTCCAGTTTCCTTATCAAACGTTGTCCTCTATGCTGTTTACATGTGCAATAGGCATTATACATGTATATAGCATTCATGACATTGGCATTTGACAAATTTTGCACTTTTATTGGGCAGGGATGTCAGGGAATTTTGTCTTAAAATCTGGAAAATTCAGGGGAAAAGTAGGGGAGGCCTGTTTGTGTGCATTATAATTAGCAATAAATATAGCATTCCATACTTTGGCTTATGTTATATTTTCTGCATTTTCAATGGTCTGGGTGGTCAGGGAAATTTGTTTTAAAAACTGAAAAATCGTTAAAGTTGACAATTTAATTTCTGGGGTAGCATTATATGTGATCATGAAAATGCGTTTTAATTATATGCCATGTCTTATATTACAAAGTTAATTACGTATTTTTGAAAACCCTAAAAACTTGTATATCAATAGATAATTGTGAAACAGAAACATTAAACGAGCTAAAATCATTGGCTGCGGCAAAAACAATTAGGAAACAGGAGCACCCTAGCAGAAAATGCAGAAAAAATACATTTAATGAACAGCTTGATATTTGCCATTACGAGTATTTACATTATAGCCTTCTTAACTCTCAATGAAATATCTCGATTTAATTGCAAGCTTTCGTTGCCAAGAAATCGTTGCTAATGCGTGATGAAATTTCATTCAGCACCAGTGGAGGCTCTTTACTTTTTTCCCTTCTTGCACAGTTGTCATAGTTGATAAAAAACAAATTTAAGAAATCTTACATTAAGCGTTAATTTAGCGTCTAAACCGAATGCTGACAATATGCTAAGTCTGTGCATGACAGCATCGCTTAATTTAATTTTTTTTTCGCCCTTTTTTATTTTCTTATTTTTTACTCGCTGAAGACTTATCTGGAAGCTCTCAAATTCATGCTTTTTTCGGCTTATTTACTGTAGCTTTCTGTTTGACAATTTACAGTCTGAATTTAGCGCTACCATTCATTAAGCTATTGACAAATGCATTAGGCGCAAGTTTTAGGAATTTGAGATCGAAATGCAGTAGTTCCCATCTCGACGCTAGTTCTGGGAAATGAGCTTTTAAGATGGTCATAAAAGAAACTACTGACGTTGGCGAAAACCGTAAAATTACGGGTTTAAACGCAGTTAAAAGGAATGTCAAAATGGAAGGTTCCGTAAAACACTGATTCGAAGTAAATTCTTTTCATTTTTGCTTATTATTGCGTGTTAAAAAAGGGAGAAAATACTTATTTTTAAACATAGGAGGTGAGAGCATCATCCAGGAGGAAAACCAGGCTATACTGCGGTATATGCCCTGCTCCGCCATAGACAGTACGAGAAGGTAGACTTCCCCTAATGGCAGTGATTGCATGGCGATTAGATGTAGTGAAATCCGAAATTATATTTCTAGTTTAATTTTGGTTAGTTTAGGACAATACAAACATTGGAAAACAAAAATAAATAAAAAAACGTAAACAACTCTTTCAGCTAAGTCAGGTATTGTGTTGAAATATACACATTTTATGCACATTTTGAACGGGACATATGTCGTAGTATACCAGAAAACCATATACATATACATGCATAAACACTTAATCTTGTCATACACTGCTTGGCCATATTTCCTGAACTCACTTTATTTTCACAGGTTGAGCTTTGCATCCTTCATAGTTATTTATTAATGGGCTTAATTAATCAGTTTCTTTTAGTGAGAATTAATTAGTTTAATAAAAAACAAGGAAAAAACACAAACAAGGTTAAATTCACTCAGCTAAGCCAGGTATAGGGTTGAAATATTCAAATTTTATGCACATTTGGAACAGGGCATATGTCGTAGTATCCCCAAAAATCACACAAATGTACATGTATAAACACTTTATTTTGTCGTATACTGCCATATTTCCTGAGCCCACTTGAGTTTCAAACGTTGAATATTGCATCCTTCATAGTTATTTATTAATGAGTTTAATGAGTTTCTTTTAATGAGAATTAATGAGTTTAATAAAAACAAGGAAAGAAGATAAACAAGGATAAATTCCTTCAGCTAAGTCAGGTATAGGGTTGAAATGTACATATTTTCCGCACATGAGAAGCAGGGCATATTCCGCAGTACATCCGAAAACCATTTGTAAACACATGTATATGCAGAAGTGCCTACTTTTTATGCATTCATACTGTACATGGCAGTTTAGCCATTTGGAGGAAAGGACAAATTTGCGAATTACTGTCATCAGTTTTAATTTTTTTTGGTGTTGTCTTAATGTCGTCTTGATTCACTTTTTAAGCGCCGTTACGGTAATCGTGGTTTGGAACAACCCAAGACGGATCATTAAATTCTTGACATTTTCTGAGCTTATTTCGCTATGAAACGAAGGGTGCAAAAGACATTATTTGAGAAAAGGGAAAGTCATTTTTGTCTGAAGCGGAAATCAATAATTTGTTAATGAGAAAGGGTAACTTTAATGGGCCGACCTAAAGGCATGCTAGGGCAGAAGAACCTAGACTTTTGACATCTGGTTGGATCTAGATAACCTTTGAAGCCATGTGGTTCATCTGCTAACCTGAGATTAATGCTGTGCCAGTGAACGTCCAGTACATTGCAAGCCTGCGGGCCATTAGGAGAAGCCCAATTTCGCATTGTGTCTATGGCGGAGTAGGGCAGCAGCAGGGACTGTACTGTAGTACGGCTTGGTGTAGCTAATCTGGTAAACCTTTATGAGGGTTTCGATATTTTTGTGATGATAATGAAATTTCGGTCCCTTTCGTGTACATTTTGGTAAATTCTATGCAGTCGAGTTATTTTATGAACCTATTCTCAGTGTGGGGTTTTACATTTACATACTGGAGTTTTTCGCCTTAATGAAAATTTAATGTTTCTTGCTCTTTCAGTAAATTATTCCGAGTTAGGTTTTATGGCTGAAGTGAATAATGGCACCAGTAGAAATCTCACAAATTGCAAGTTAACATGAAACGACTTACGAGACTATTTGCATATTCACTCATATTTTCAAATAAATGAAATTCCTGTTTTTTAAAGCCACAATTGCTGCAAATATATCAAGTTAATGGTTTAGATGGCCGGTTTTAAGCTGACTGGTTTTCCTCCAAGATTACCGGTACACGTACATGTACAGTATATGGTCAATGACAGTATACTTGGTGGAAAGTCTCCATACAGCCCCATAACATTTCTATTTCGACAGTTAAATCCAAAAGAATAATTAGCAATGTATGGGTGGGACACATGATATTAACTAGAGAGGCAGTCGTTTTATTCAAATGCACGGCTGGGAGAGTGGATACAAAAGGGAAATTTGGATTCATTTTGATACAGTATGTTGGATACAAATGGATACAAAACAGCTATTTTGGGGAAGGTGGTTACAAATATATTATTGAAGTGATCTTTATGTCAGTTGCGCGGATACACACGTGCCACACTGCATGGTGTCAGGTTACCAATCAGCTCTACTCGATAATGTCTTTATACATGAGTAATTAAATTTCCCATGACATTGATACTGTTGAAAACATGTAATGAGTCAATTCCAAAATTGGCTGAACAGTTAGGCAACGTGATTTTTCTCTATTATTATTGAGATGGTTCGTGAAGAGTGGATACATTTGGATATCAAAGTGAATATTGAGGTGACATTTTGGAGACAAATCAGTCTTGGATGATACATTTTGGTAGATACATTTTGAATACAAATCAGTCTTGGTTGATAACTTTTTTTGGAGACATTTTGGATACAAATTAGCTTTGGATGACGCATTTTGGTGGATATATTTTGGCTACAAATCAGTCTTTGTTGATGCATTTTGGATACAATTCAGTCTTCGTTGATGCATTTGGTGAATATATTTTGGATACAAATCGGTATTGAATGATGCATTTTGGTGGATACGTTTTAGATACAAATCAGTCTTGGTTGATGTATTTTGGATACAATTCAGTCATCGTTGATGCATTTCGGAACCAAATCAGTCTTGGTTGATGCATCTTGATGGATACATTTTGAAAACAAATCAGTCTTGGTTGATTCATGTTGGTGTATACATTTTGGATTCAATTTAGCTTAGACCTCACTCGCTTTCTTCGACAGCTTTTGTTAGAAAGCATTACTTATTCGCTTGTAATTCATTTGAAATTTTCACATTTTGGGTCCATGAGGTTTTAAAAAATTGTATGGCCTCTGTATGGAGACTTTTTTCCCACCCTGTATAAGCAGGAATTAAATTTTAGATATCGAACACGCATTTCCGCCATAATTAAATGTCGTCGTCTTTTCCTAATTAAGCGCTTTGCCACTTAAGCATTTTTATTTGATGCCCGTTTTTTGCCCGGATTTTGGCGAATTTGGAAATTCGCCAAAGTGGATTTTCATCTATTTTTATTCGCGTTTATTTCGCCTTCGTGGGCCCATCGTCAATTGGTTTAAGCTGTTATGAGGAGGGTGGGTGGATGATATTCACCCCCTACCCCCGTTATTACATCGCCTATAATCCCACCGTTATTTAAATGAAAAACGACAAAAGGTATTCATTATTAAGCCCACGTAAGAAATTAGCCCTCTGAAGAAACAATAGAGTTCTAGGGGCTGATGGCGGAGGATAACATGAAATTAAAAGACATTCATGCAGCTGCACAGCTCCGGGAAAGAGATTTATGACAACCAGCTTAAGTTGATTACTTTCAATTCTTTAAGATAAGATGGAGATTGCAGCCCCCATCCCCCTGCACCCAGAACCCATTAAAAAATTGCGGAGAAAGGCGCTGGGGGTGGGATGAATCTGGGCAAATTTTTGGATGAGATTCAAAAAATGCGAAGAAAAAAAGAAGTGATTTGCATTGTGTTGGTGCAACCGACGCCTTCAGCCCCATTTCGGTTTCATCTCCTGTTTGGGTTTTGTGCCCATTATCGCCCAATGGCGGCTGTGATTAATGGAGGCTGAATCTCGTTTTGATCAAGTCGATTGATGGGCTATGCTGGGCTTTGGAACGTTGGCCAGCTGATTGTTGCAATTTGTGAACCTATTTCTCAGTACAGTAAAATATGGGTAGATGCCCTTTTTTAGCATAGACACTGTGAGAAGTGGGCTTCTCCTAATGGCTCGTAGATTGGCAGTGATTGCCTGCAGGCCAAATAAAAAATTAAATTTTTATGTTAATTAGGGTTAGGTAGGATGTTATGTTAGGCTCCTGTTTCTAAACCTGAATAAATCAACCAAATTGGGGCAAAAGTGGTATTTCTTTGGGTAGCGACACACCGCGGAAAACACATTAAAATGTGACACACAGTTTTTTATAATAGATATAGAATATTCTAAAGCAGTCTTAAATGTGTAGACTATTCTAAAGCAATCTTAGCAACGATGTGTAGAATATTCCAAGGCAGTTTTATCAACGATGTGTAGAGTATTCCAAAACAGTTTAGTAACGATGCATGGGTAGAAGAATCCAAAGCAGTTTTAGCAACGATGTGTATAATATTCCAAAGCAGTTTTAGCAACGATGTGTATAATATTCCAAAGCAGTTTTAGTAACGATGCATGTGTAGAATATTCTAAAGCAGTCTTAGCAACGATGTGTAGAATATTCTAAAGCAGACTCGGGATCGATGTGTAAAATATTCTAAAGCAGCCTTAGCAAAGATGTGTCATTACTATCAGTTATGTTTGCAGCATGGTATAATGGATATTTTAGCCCAGTTTGGTGAAATTGATTTTCTGACAAGATGTTTTGGATATCGAGGATTTTTTGATAAGCATTTTGGGTAATCAAGAGATGCTCATAAGCGGTTTTTGGGTAATGAAGAAAAACGTTTGGCAAGCTGGGGTTAGGATAAACACAAAACCACAAAAAATCAAAAAAAAAATTTCAGGTGTCATTCTCGTCTACTGTGACTGTTGGGACAGTGTATATGCCTTAGCATGTTCACCCAAAAGTTGAAAAGTGCAGTGCATAAACCTTGAACGTTATTTATGAACGGCCCCTAAAATGCCCCCTGCTGACTACTTAGTTGAAATCTCATGAAATCTCGAATTTTACTGCCATAAAACGTAATCCTGTATCGAGACTTTCAGCTATTTTGGTGTTTGCATATTAATGACAATAGAACTGGAGATTTTGAAAATACCTGTAAACACCGAATTATCATCGTAAATGTTGCACCGCACGTAATTACTTTGAGCCTTTATTTATGGTGGGTTTTATTGCAACACTGATTGTTTAGGGCGTGATAAGTACATTATGTGGGGAGGAAAATGCCAGTAAGCTGGATTTGGCATTTAATAATCATCATTTCGATCATCATCAGTCATCGTTCTGAAAACGATTACCACACCTTGCGTCGTATTGGATTTAGACCCATTTAGTTATAGCGAAGAAATTAATAATGAAATTGTAAATTTAAGACAACTACTATAAATTTACTGTTTCCTTATGGAATTTGGTGTTCTATCTCCGGTTTATATGCACTGTACATGTATAATAAGCAATAAAAATAGCATTCCTTACATTGGTATATGGCATATTATTGCGCCTTCAGTGGTCAGGGTGGTCAGGGAAACATGCTAAAAACCTTGATAAGTCAGGGAAAATTCAGCGAAGTTGAAAATTATATCTCTGGGAAACCCTGAAAAACGTCACTTTTTGCACAACGACTAATCATAACAACACGATGCTGATAATACATACTGTATTAACATACTGTTAATATATACTGTATTGTAAGCAATAAGCAATACATTCCTTACTTCGGCATGTGCCCTATCATTGCACGTTCAGTGGTCAGGGTTTGGGAAAATTCAGCTAAGTTGAGGCCGTTATTGTTTGCAAAACAGGATGGCAAAAGACGAATTTTAACCAAAATTATTATTGTGTGAATCAATCAAAGGCAGAAATTCCGTGACTTTTACAATTTATTAGTCAGCTAAGCATTAGCCTAAAATATTTTCAGTTGGTTAAAAAGAATATTTTAGATGAAAAATAAATGTTTGGATAAAATAAATTGTGGTGGTGTTATGTATACATGCAATATATTTGGCCCGTCCACAAGCTTCAGCGGTCAGCATCCTGTTTCAAGACTGGGTCATTTGCGAAAAAGCCAATTCCCCTAGCATAACACCACGTGGCATACCTACCGCATGGATTGTCACTAACCACGCGCTTGGCAGTTTCTAAAAATCCTTACTTAAATAGAATTTCCTAATTAATAAAAATATTTAAAAATATTTAAAAATATTTCCAGTTTAGTAAGCCAAGCGTTATTCAGATATATTTTTTAGTTGGAAAAAAAAATTTGGTCGAAAAAATTTTTTGGTGTTACACACTTTTTTGGGGACAGGGTCATTCCAAGGAAGTGGGTTTAGTGTCTCCTGGAGTCCCTCAGTCGACCACAACATATTTACACTGTAGTTATCACTATGCAGTAGTTAAATAGCACGCATTTAATGCGTAAATAAATAGCCACGGCAAGACTCGAACCATGGTAATAGGTCTCCTGCATCCCCTGTCCTAGCCTCCGTGCGCTGGATTACAGGAACGAGCCACCGTTCCCAGCTTACTTTATACCCTTTCATTCTTTTCCCCATTCCTCAATGTTCAGCAAGGGTTCGGTCACATTGTCATAGTTTTTAACCCAACCATTTTTTTGACATACCAGCTTTTGCAACTACACCCTTCAAATGTTTCAATTCTTCCAGTGGTCAAAATTGGCGAAATTTCGCTGCATCACCAATTGAAAAAATTTTCCATCCTGGAAACTTCGGGTGTTTTTTTGACAGTGTGGAAATCTGGTTGGAATTCAACTTGGAAATTGTACATTCAAACATTTTTCAATGCCTAGAAGAATATGAAGCCGTAATTGTTTGCGAAACTGGATGGCAAATGATGAATTTTAACCCAAATTCTTATTGTGCGAATGAATCAAAGACAAATTCCATGACCCTGATGTAAATTTCACGAACGTTCCATGACTTCCACAACCTGAATTTCAATTATTTCATTACATAACTTTCCATTGACTTTCGTGACTTACTTAACCAGTAATAAACACTGTTAATTGATATCCATGGATATTTAACTGTATAACTCCTAATCCATCCAAATCAATCCATGTTAGAAGCATTTTTCCAACTCGAAGGATTTCCAAAGAAACTTCACATGGGAATTCTGGTCAACATGCGTCATTTGTCATAAAATTTTCCAAAAATATTTGTATTACAGTTTATTTATTCTTTTTTTTAAATATCATTTTGTGCGAGTATAAGCCATTATTTTTTTTGTTAAAATTTTGATACAGGCTGTGCTCAGTTAGACATTTTCTCGGAAAACGATAACGTCAACATGTTGGGAATTGAATTCTTTTACAATTTTTTATCATTCTGGCGAATGACCACGAAAATGCAGCATGAAAGGTGTCATAAACCCCTTCCCTTGTTACAAAAATTAAGAGCTATAAGGAAAATTTTTTTTTCATGTATTTTGTTCATAGGTAATGCCAGCAGGTGGCACTGTAATCGCTACTCCAAAATGGCGTCTGATAGAAAAATCCTCAAGATGGCCACTGGCATAATGTTACCAAACAGTGCAGATTGCTAAAAAAACCATTGGTGAAGGTAGAACTTAATAATCACCCTGCACATCATAAGGTTCATAAATGAGGTCAATATAAGCATATTATCCCATCTAGCCATTCACTGTATATCCAGATAAAAGTTGCTAATTGAGACCCGCTGGGCATGCAGCACATTCCAGAACTTATCTATTTATGACGTCACCGCTGGCTCGCCTCCCAATTGGCTGATTATCGATGGATTAAATAAGCGATTGTGTGCATAGTGCACGGATGAACGGTGCGTTAGTTCAGTCTGCTGCTCAGAAAGGCCCTACTGTTTACTTTTGGAAAGGGAACAATAGGGCAGACGCCAAAATAAACGCCATAATTGGACCATCAACGAAATTGGAAACGAAAAGTTATAATTGGCGCATCCGAGCTGACGAAGATACGCTGTTTGGTCGGATTCGGATAAAGGTATGATTTAGATATGAATTAGGAGCAAAAGAATTTCTGCATCAAACACCCGATTAGTTCCATTCGCAATCATAAGGCCATTAGAAAACAAATACCTTCAGCTTTCGTTTGGTCTCACTAGATGGCGGGCGCGTCGCCCGCGGGGGCAGTCCAGAAAGTCTGGTCAGCCATCGCATCAACTGCACCAGGTGTACTACATATTTCTTAAAATGAAATTCCCTGGGTTTTCTAGGGTCATATTCTAATCTTTTCAAGTTCAAAAAAATACATTTTAACATTAAATGTGTGCCAGGGGTGTCAATCCTAAAAAAATATTAAAATTGAAATTGACTAATTGATGTGTGCGACTGCATATGGCTACCAAAACCTGAAAAACCAATTTTGGTAGTTATTTGAGGATGCGCTCACCAATTAGTCAATTTCAAAAACAATTTCTTTTAGGATTGGCGCCCCTAATATTTAGTAATAACAAAAATGTATAGGTAACACCATAGTCGAACGTTTTGAAAAACTACATCTCGAATGGGGGGTTATTATCAAACTATCAACATTATCTAACAAGCACATCCTGATGATGGGTTTTTCCAGTTGGTCATAATAATAATAATGAAAGAAATTGATGAGGGAGTTTTATTATAAAAGATAAATCACTAATAATAAAGTTGTAGATCATTTTTTAAAGTTCAAAAAATATTAGTATTGAAAGCAATCAACCCCAAAGATGAAAGTTGAAAACAAATGACCAGAAATAACGGATTTAGGTGTAATCTTTCAAAAACATTTTCGGGAAATATAACGACAAAGGCCACACTGTCGGCAATTTTAATTTTTTAAACTATTCGTAAATTGCCAATAATAATAGCATAATGTACAATTAATTTAGTAGCGCCGAAGGCAACATTTTAGGAAAACAATCACAAATGCTGACCTTTAAAGGATGAATGTTAAGGGAATGGTAGAATTGATTATCAGGCCAATCATTTTTGTGTTGACGTATCATAATTACAACCAACAAACACAAAACTGGATTTTCGATACTGAAAAATTCCAGGTTTTAATTCAAACTTCCCAGAGTTTTCCAGGCTTTCCAGGTTGAATATAATATTCCACGGGTTAAAAGGGGTTCCAGGTCGAATATAAAATTCATGGAAGTTCCAAGGGTTTCTAGGTTTAATATACAGGGCGAGGCAAAAAGGTGTTAACAACTTGGACGACCTGAAACCCCGCATCACTCACGTCATAGCTGGAATTCCTGCCGAAATGGCCCAGAGGGCCTTACAAACAACAATGGACAGACTCC
>JAQGAF010001210.1:0-34028 GCA_034687865.1 Kryphioiulus occultus | reverse complement strand
TCTCTCCTGCCTCCAGCTGCCGCTTAGCTTTCCCCGAAGTCGCGCACTCGCATCCCTTGTAGAAACCTCGCGCCAAAAAATCAATAACAGATTTTGCATAGCTAGTTATTGGTTAGCAAAGAAATGTAGAGATGATAAGCAGTTGTGTAAAAGACATTTAGAAAATGGAAAGTAAAATGCATTTAAAATGCATTGAGAAATGCATTACGAACTGCAAAATACATTGCAAACGCATTGGTCGTTTTAATCGCAACACGAAATACATTTGGTAATGTAAACAAAATGCTGTCACGATGCATTATAAAATATACTGACTCGTGTATTTTACAATGTCTTTGAAACTACTTGCTTGCAAAAGTTACGTGGGCTGCATTGAATTGAATGAAATTGATGTATTTTTGAATTTGAAACTATTTCATTACCAGTTCTAATTAATTTATTGAATATTTTAAATTGAGAATTGGGATTTTTTTAAACCTGAAATTATGAAATATAGCGAATCTTTGGACATTTTACAATGCGTGGAATATAAATTGTAAAATGCATTCATCAATGCAAACGGAATACATCATAATTACACTATGCATTACGCCACATATTCTTCAAGTCGTTATCAGCGCCCTCTATGGCGACCTCTCGTGTTGTTCCCCTGCTCACTGTCCGCCAGGGGCGCTGTCACCATGCGCCATTTGAAGGACGCCTGGTTTTTTTTAATTTGTTTTATTTTTTTCATCTTCATCCCTCTCAGTGATTGCTTTGAGTTTTGCTTAATTTCCGACCCCCAATTTTGTCTTTAGGCCTATTTTTTTCCAATTTTTTTTCTTCGTACATTTTCAGCTCATTCACGATTCCTAGAATCGGTACCTGTTGGTCATGAGCGTACTTGAAGTATTGTTCAATTGCTGTTCAGTTCAACGAAAATGTAATCAATTACTTAATCATGGTGACTACCAACCTGCCAAACTTGGAACCTCAGGGAATTTTCATTTAACCTTGAAAACCTAGAAAACCTAGAAAACTCAGGGAATTTTGAATCGAACCCCGGAATTTTTCAGTATCGAAAAGATATTTTGTGGTTGTTCGTTATAATTCTGAGAAATTCAGTATTTTTTATTCGAGTTTCGTCCATGGAGTTAATTTCTGTCAATATTAATATTACTGAAATTTTCAAAATGGTCCAAACTGCATTTCGGTGATAAATGTGAAAAAATGGTCAAAAATGTGTGTTATTACTATTATTTCCACAAAAAAATAAACATTTCGAGGAAAATAGACTTAAAATCCATTACTTATGGTGGATTTTCGAATAAATGTTCTTAAAATTTACCATTGGGATATACGGTATATTTGAATTTGTTTGGTTTTTAGTCAATATTTTGGTGATGGAGTTTTTGACTAAAAACCTATCATTTCAACTCTAGTTTTTAAACAAATTTTGCCTAAGTAATTTATACCTAAAATCCATTATTGGGATGTTTCAATTTTAAATTTTTTTGAAAAACTGGATAGATCTCAAATGGTAGGTTTCTCAGTCAACATTTCGGTAATGTTGACTAAAAAACCATTCATTTGAGATCTACATGTGGTTTTTCAAGAAATTTCGCGAAAATATATAATTTGTACCTAAATCCTTTATTGGTATCTATGTTTGAATTTCTTTAATTTCTTTTTTAAAAACTGGAATAATCTCAAATGGTAAGATTTTCAGTCAACATTTTGATAATGTTGACTAAATATCAACATATAGTTTTTAAAAAAATTTCGCCTATGGCGTCTCATTATTATTACTAAACATTGTTTTTCAATAAAATTGTGGCAACAAATGGTTAAAAAGCATTTTTTGGACGTTGAAAACCTAGAAAACTCAGGAAATTTCGTTTTGATCAACTCTTGTTCGAGCAGTTCTTGTCTTTCAACTCGCTTTCAACTGAAACTCGAATGACAAAAGTTGAACGATGAGAACTGAAGCTATAGGGCCATTGTCTAATTTTTCCAGGTTCAAAAAAGGCATTTTTACGATTAATAACAAGTGACTTTTGTTTCACTTTTCAATTCGATAAAACATAAAACTCTACCGTATATCTCTCAACCACGACTACGAGTGGGGAATAATAGATTGAAAAATGAATAAAAAATAATCCGGTAATAAAAAGCAGCGCCCCCTGTTTACGAGTTGAATGAGATGAGAGACTGAGATAAAACACCACGTGAAATGGGAGCGAAATCACGATGTCCGTTTTAGACAATCTAGTTTAATCGTGCTGGTGACGTTTTTTTTATCGTTTTTTTTTTTGCTTCATTTTCAATTCGACTCGTTTTTGCTTTGAAGTTTCACACAGCTGTTGCTATGGGCTCACTGTGTCGCACAACGAGTCAGGAATAAATTCGTCTTTTTATACGATTTTTTGTAGAAATTTTATGACTGTGATTAAAACTCACCTACGTTTCGGCACCTACCGGTAAAATAAATGAGTTGAATTGAATTGAATATAAGGTGGATGAAAAGTCTTGTACAATGGACATGGTGAAATTCTGAGGGGACGTTCAATAATTGTCATCATCTTTAGGGAGGAGATAACTGAGGAAGATTTTAACCTTGCTTAAATATTAAACATTAACAATGAAAATTTAATAAAAAAAATCGTCATAATTGGGTGTGCCAATCCTTAAAAAAAATATTATAATTGAAATTGACTAATTGATGTGCGCGTGTGCACATGGCTACCAAAACCCGAAAAACCGGTTTTGGTAGTCATTTGCGGATGCGCACACCAATTAGTCAATTTCAATTACAATAATTTTGTTTGGAATGACACCCCCTAATGAATTAAATTTAATTAAATTAACAATGAAGATAAAAAATCTTTATAATTAATTAAATGTAATTAACAATGAAGATTTAATAAAAAAATCGTTCTAATTAATTTAATTTAATTAACAATGAAGATTTTAATAGAAAAATCGTTATATTTAATTTAATTATTTAATTATTATTAAAATATTAAATAGTTGACTATTTAAATATTAAAATATTAAATATTTAACTATTTAAAAATTAAAAATTAACAATGGATTTACTTTGTAAGTCAGGGGAAATGGATTTACTTTGAAAGTAAGGGAAAATGGATTTATTTTGTAAGTCAGGGAAAGTGAATTTACTTTGAAAGTCAGGGAAAATGAATTATTGTCAGGAGAAATGGATGTGACTGACCAGTGGTCAAGCCCCTGATTCCCTTGAAAAAATTCACGAATCAAAACGAAACGTCCAAACTACTGGACGAGAATACTTTGTGCTTGACCAGTCGTCGAGCCGGTGCACGTGGCTGTTGACCAGTGGTCAAGCCCCACTGCTCGTCACACCTTATCCAGTTTCAGGAATAAACAGTTTATTTGTTTACGAGTCGAACGGTGGTCGACTCCATTTGAACAATGCGAATCGAATTGAGTGCAATGCATTAAATAGAGGGGGTGAGGGGTCACCCCAAAGGGGGGTGCATCGAAAATATTTAGGTTAAAAAGAGATTTTTCCGAGAATTTCGTTCCCCTAGTACGACGTACACTTTATAATAGGTGTCATAAAATAAAAATATAGAAACAGTGTCTATCTTTAACTTAATAGAAATAAAGAAAGTGGATAATGGAAGAAACGCACTTAATACTTAATGCGGAACACAATACAATGCGCACTATATAGTAAGAACGAAGTCACCGCTCAGATATGCAAATTACTCAAGTAACCCCCTCTGGACAACGTTCGAGTGAGTTGCAGTTTAGGCAAATTACGATATTTGGTCATTTTTAATTTTTTTTTATTATTAAAAATTAAAAACAAGGGACGTTCAAGTACACTTGCGTCCAAAAAAAATCGACTCAACTGCAAGAATCGAGTAAAAATGTGTTTTTCTCAGAAACCAAATGTCGGATTTAAAATCGGAAAAATGTGTTTTGTGGACAATTTATTCCTCTTTATACTTCGTTTAGTGTGAAAATGATTTCTGCTCAGTTTCTCTGGAGAATAGCGTACAACTCGTGCGGCTACTTCTGGTGTAGTGGTCATTTTATTGAGAAACCATTAATTAACAATATGCCTGGATGTGTGTTCATTAGCCTTTGATAAGGAACGCACTGTGGACCTTGACCACTGGTCAACAGCCTCTTGCACCGGCTCGACATGCAACTGGACCCTTTGGTCAAGCACGGTTATCAGAGTATTTCAATTTTACCAATCGGGATTTCGTCTTAAGTTCAGTTTCGCGAATTGTCGTGAAACAACCAGGAAACGCTGAGCTTGACCACAGGTAACCAGTCACCCCCTTGACAACTTGTCTACAAATTGGAATTTCGTTTTCAATTTGATTCGTGATTTTTTTGAAATGTAAGTCAGGACTTGACCACTGGTCAATAACCACCGTCTTGTCAACTGGTCGAACGTGGTCATAGTGTTGAACTCCGGAGTATTTCCGTTCTATAATTCGAGGGTTTCGTTAATTTCAAGTTGGATTCATGAATTTTTTATGAGAAATTCGTGGCTTGACCACTGGTCAAAAGGCACGTTCAGTGGTTCGACAACTGGTCAAGCACGGTCGTAATCGCGGAGTACTTCTGTTCTGCAAATCGGACATGACATTTCGCGTCCAGTTCGATTTGTAGATATTCGAGTGGAAATTCTTTTCTTGACCACTGGTCAGCCACGTCCATTCACCTTGCATGCGATCACTGGTCATTTACATGTAATATTCCCATCCAGCAAACACCAGGCAGCAAATCGGATTTCGTTTTCAGTTCAATTTGAGAGGTTTTGAGGGAGAATTCAGAGCTTGACCACTGGTCACGCAACCATGAGTCGTATATCGATGGATTTTTTTAAAATCAAGTTTTGAGGATTGTGGATGGAAAAAGGAAAATTTGTGTTTCAACCACAAATATTTTTTGAGCCAGTTTCAGTTGCATGGTATTTTCAATAACAGTAGTTCGAAGAAAACTCATCCCAAAAAACCCAACAATTCAAAGAAAATTTAGCAAAAAATAACTAAGTAAAAAAGATTAACCCCTGGCAAACAATCGACTAATTGTTCGCCAGAACTGGGTGAAAAGCACTGGTCGTAACAATTGCGTGCGAGCGCGGCAAATTAAGCGTTTAACGCCAATTTCCGACGAATTTCTGCTATTTAAATTAATTTTTTGTGAAAAAAGTCAAAGTAAAAATACGCTATGTTGAAAACTATGTTGAAAATGTAAGCATTAATGGTAGCTGGCAGCGCAGTGCCATCTAGCGAGTCAATTTGGTAAGAAGTTGGAAAACTCGAGACCCTCATGGGTTTTAACCGTAGGGAGCGTTCGAGTATTACATCATCGCAAAATCATGATTTACAGACTACCTCCAGTCTCATTGAGCTAAAAAACATCGAATTTACTGAAATTTGGACTAAAAATCCATATACGTATTTGAACAAATCGAATTTTTTTGCAAAATTGGTTGATAAAAATTCTCGAATTAAGTGAAGTTTAGACCAAAAACTGCTGGTTTTTAATCTTGCAAACGCATACATGTACTTAAAAAACGAGTGAAATTTAGGCAAAATGTTGGTAATTTTTTGCAAAACTGGCTGATAAAACATCTTGAATTGAATGAAATTTAGAAGAAAAATGACGGATTTTAGTCTTGCAACAGCAGCCATGTACTTAATAAAGATGTTTTGCAAAAATTAAATGATAAACATTCTCGAATTGAGTGAAATTTAGACCAAAAATTCTGGATTTTAGTCTTGCAAAAGCATGCATTACATGTACTTAAAAAACGAACATTTTTGCTAAACTGGATGATAAATGACGGATTTCGATCCAAATATTTATTAAAAAAACAATGATGATTCAGCACTTGAATGATATCCCTCCTGCTGGTGATAATCACCGATTTTCAGTTTCAAAAAAATATTGTTTTGGTTCGCAAGCTCGTACTTGGTGAAGGTCAAGTGAAACTGAAAATGAGTTTATATCGGATGTTTCTCGTCTGATTACCTTTATCTGGAGATTAAATCATTGCCAGTACATGTGAACGAGATTTTAACGTTTTTGGGAATTTTTGATTGTTATCTTCATGGTTTCATCGAGATGTGATATTGATAGGGCGCTGATTAATAGAAATTAAATTATAGAAATTTCCAAAAAAATAGTGTCCTGGCCCCTCCTGACACGGATTTGGTACCTAGGATTGTTGACCCAACGTTAGTGACCTATGGTATTATCAGCCAAAATTAAGTGATTTGGATCCTGGTCATCTCAAGAGCACCTTGGGGTCGTTCATGTGTCCATGGTAACTACCGACCTACCAATTCAGATTGTTTTTCAAAAAATTCGTTTCCCTATCATTACTACTTCATTTTGTATATTATTTTCAAGAGAATTGTGTCTCCAGTCATTGAAGTAAAATTTTTGAACGTGGAAAAATTAGAACGAGACCCTGGAAAACCTTGTAAACTGTGTAAATTTCGTTTGCAGAAATTAGTATCAGACAACCTGATGTCGTAAATTATTCGCCCGAATTAGTTATTCCCTACCCGCTTTCGAAATCTGGTTAAGCTTATTAGCGAAAACCTTAAAACTTATTCATTTTGCACGGTTGTGGGCATGGTAAGAGTTTGATTTTTTTTAATGCATGTACAGTGTACATGTATTTTCTACTTGGCTCTTTCCAAATCCTCTCTCCCCATGAAGCCACGAATCGAGGACGAGGCGCTTCGAATTCACCTCGCCGTGATTTATTTATTTGGCCGAATCGTCTCCTAAATTCGACCTCCGCATTTTTACATATTTCGTCTTTCTGTTTTTTTTTTTTTTTTTGTTTAACTATTTCCCAAGATGCGGCGCTGGCTTCGTGCAGGCCTCAGCACGCGCCAGCATTCCGTTCGAATTTTTTCAAAAATTCGAATTTGAAACTTGGAATTTTTTCCAAAATTCGAAATTGAAACTTGGAATTTTTTGCACGTGACAACTGCATGAAAAGGAAGTACGACAATTTTCTAGCTTGTGGAAACAAATGTTTGTGAACTGATCGCTTCAAAGCTGATTGCTATAAGGGAGTGTGCCGCTGACAGTGATTGCAAGCTGGTGATATTTGCTTCAAACGCAATTACTGCGATACTGATGCTACATGTAAGTTTTGTCATGCATATGTGTAAGCAGTCCCAAATTCCATCACATTTTTTGATGCTATCTGTTTGTAAACTGAAGTCTTATTTGTAAACGAGTTGTCATCAGTACAAAAATCCAAATAAATGATTGTCGTTGGCAATGTATTACAACCGCTATGTACATGTATTTCGATTTCTATGGCGGTTTATACCAGTTTGCAGTCGTTTTCATCGGTTTACAATCAATTAAAATTTCATTTGTTTTCCTTAGTTTGGATCATCTTAGGTTACATAAGTTTGCAATCAGTTTTACATCAGTTTTGCATTAGTTTTCATTACTTTGGATCAGTCTTCAATCAGTTTTCATTACTTTGAATCAGTCTTCAATCGGTTTTCATCCTTTGGCAATCAGTTTTCATAAATTTGTATCAGTTTTTATGCTTCTACAATCATAATTGATCAGTTTGTAATCAGATGTCATAAGTTTTCCTCTGCTTGCAATCCGTTTTCATGCGTTAACATCGGTTTTCATCCTTTCACAATCAGTTTTCATCCTTGACAATCAGTTATCATAAGTTTCCATCAGTTTTTATGAGTTTGGATCAGTTTTCATAGTTTTGCACCAGTTTTCATCCTTCTACAATCATATTTGATCATTTACAATCAGTTTTCTGTTTTCTCTAGCTTTTGTAATCGGATTTCGTCAGTTTTTATCATTTTACAACAGCTTTCATCAGCTCGTGAATGCTGCGATCAGTTTTACATAAGTTTTCATAGGTTTTCCTTATAAGGCGAATCCTTCAGTAAACTTTACCGCGTTAGCTTAATTGTACTAACAATTAAGTATCGGAAAACGGTTTGAAGCCATACTTTTTGATTTCTAATTAAGAAGGATTTGAGCGAGGCGAATGCGATTATCTCCTCATCTCCAAATTGAACTCATGCAAGCACGCCCTATAGCTCCTCGCATTCTCGCCCGCACCCCATTGCAATAATTTTCTCTCCTATATCATTCTTGACCGTGCCAAAGTTTTAACGAGCATGTCTGATCCACACACACACATGGTCATCAGATGGTGAAAACCAAACGTCTACAGGTGTGAAAAGAGGGACGGGCGCATTTACCGCTTATAATTACCGCCGTTAGAGGTCACTTCGTGCTTTCGGGCTTTCACTAAATACGAGGATGATCGGAAATCTATAAAAGTCAGTCGATGAAACTAACGAAATCGATCGTAATCTCTCGGCCCTGATAATATCTGCGGTTTTTTTACGACTTACACTCGGGTAAAATGACGTGTTTAACGCATGTTCCTACCTGTTTAAGAAGATAAACGCTGATTACACCCGCAGGACGATATCAAAAAGGATTCGTGCGTAAAGGGGTTTATGGTATGGAAACCGAGCACTAGGAATTCCCAAATGGGGGATGATAAGCTTTTACCTTATCTGTAAAATTTTAAAAAATTGTGATGTTTAAATCAACTTCCCCATATTCGTAATTGCGTGCAGCCATTTGTTTCTTTTATAGTACATGTATAAGAGAAAATTGAATATGAATTTCACTTTCATACTTTTCCTGTACGCATTATTCTTAAAAAAAACTTCTTTGCTTTAAAAAATGTTGTCCAAGGAAACTATTTTCTGTCGAAAAACTCGAATTTTATACATGAAAAACCGAACTTGTGTTTTCAAAATACAAATAATTGAACCCGAGCCACGCCCACCCAGTTCGAAAGCCCAGATTTCTAGAACCGACTCGAAACCTTCGAAAAACGTGTTCCGTAATTCCATTCAAACTTTCGAAAACATTCGAAATTTCGAAAGATTCGAAAAACGCGTTCCAGAATTCCAGTCGAACTTTCGAAACGTTCGAAAAACGCGTTCCAGAATCCCATTCGAAGTTTCAAAACTCATTCTAATCTCCATAGCTCGATTTATTCCTTTAAGCTCTCGTACACAACTGTTTTCTTGTTTATTAGTTAGCGAGACAATTAAATAATTGTGTTAACCCGACCAGAAATGCGGAAACGGTTAATATATACAGAGTAGCGCATCGTCCAAGAAAACAACTTTCCAACACGTACGCGTATTACTCGATGCGTGCAAACATGGGAGTGATTTATGAAATTTCGAATTATTTCGAACCTATCTGCATGGAAATTTTATGGAAATACGGATAGCCGCAATTTGAACACGTAATTCGTATGTAACGTGAATTAACCATGTCCATTTAATTGAATTTTTTTTAGCCCAATTTCAATATTATCGTGGCGTAACGTATATAAATCGGTCTACATTCACGTTCGCATCCTGTCCAAAAACGTTTGTTCCGGTCTACAAACTATGTCAAGGATGGCGCCGTCCGAGTTTTATTTACGCGGATGCTTTTGTTTTTTACTCGCACATTTTTTTATATTTTCATGAAAAATGCATCTCTTTCGGCACGTAACGGGACGAGTGATACAAATCGAGCTAAGTAGATCGTATCGTCGACATTTCAAGATGGAACAGACTCCCCAAAAAACAAAACAATAAAAAACTGTTTTCCTCACCCATGCAGAAAATGATGATGTCCAGATAATAATGAAAATGTCAACGGACTGGGCAATAGTTTCCTTGGTAATGGTTACATGGCTTGAAGATATTGAAAGACAACTTCAACATGCTCCCTATGGCGGTGATTTTCATGTCTTTCCTCCATGCATGATTTTCAAAATTAGTATTACTATTATGGGCGAAAAATAATTTAATCTATTTTTCAAAAAGAAATTCGAAAATTGTAGGCCCATGATGATATGGGAGCGGGTCTGGGTATGATGATGAGGAAGGATATGAAAATCGCGAAAACGTGGTGACTTAATATTTGAACGTATGATAATCTGCAGATTTGAAGATTTACTTTGTTTTGGGAAAAATACTACTGTATATTTCTCACAAATTTGTATCTTCGGACATCTGACTGGTGTTGAAGTATGCGTTTAGATAGCTTCAACATGGCTAGAGCAACTCGAAGATACCGTTACGGTACGTTGTTTTTTTAAAAAAATAAAAATTCTCACAAATACATGTAGTATCTTTGGACACACACATGGGTTTCTTTGAATGTCAATGAAATGAATGAAATGTGGATTTTTCTCATCAAATTCATGTTTTGGATAGTCACTATCGTATATTTCCTCGGGCAGCGTATACTTTTTTGGAAAACATGTTTTTTGTTTTTTTCAGAAAAGAAATACGTTTTTGTTTTTAAAATCCTGTTTTTGAAATAATTTTCGAATTAACGATTCGATGGAACGCACGCGCCAGTTCGAATTCGTGACGTCGCGATCACGCGCTAGGAACGCTGCCCTATTGGTCCATGCGCGCACGCGCTATCGTTAGCCACGCCCACCCAGTTCGAAATTCGAATGTCATGCGTGTTATAGAACTCACGCGCTCTGTTCGAACTTGGAATGTGCGTTACAAACTTCCATTACTCACGCAACTTCTAAAGTCGATCAAAGTTAATGGAAATTAATCGTTTATTTAAATTGAACACATACAAAATTAATGTAAATTTCTCAAACAAGTGCAATGTAGAAAGCATGCTGCATAACGTACAGTACATGTAATCAGGTTTTTCAGGGGGTAAAGTAAAGTTTCTAGTCTTCAGGTACAGTGTGTCTTCATTAAAAAAAACTTCTCGATTTCTTTAAATGGGGATGCTGCTCCACCACGAGTAAGTTGAAAAGTTCGGGTTGTTACTCTATTTAGCTGGGCCTACTTTCCCCCTTCTCCCCCTAATGTTGTTGACCCCCTTAAACGTAACTTTTTCGGCTTTTTTTTTCTGCCCACTTTCACCCCCTCCTCCTCCTCCTGCTTCACTCTGGCGTATCACTTTCAATTACTTTTTTTTTTCTTATAATCGCGTTTTCCTTTCTTATCCCATCCCCCTTTAAACCTCTTTACCCTCAGCCCCCTTAACCTAGTTTCGAAATTTTTTATTCTTTCAACGTCCGCGTCCTTCGAAGGAATTTCTCTCACGGACGAGTTGCGCTCTCTCCCCCCGCGGCATTATTCAAATTATTTCGGGGGAAATTATATTGTAATGGCGAAAATTGAGAAGAAAAAAAGCAACTCTTTTTTTTTTAAAAAAAAATTTTTTTTGCTACGAAAGATCGGACGAGTGGACGTGCGTGAGAAGCTACATGTACGTACGCTTCAACGTCGTCGCCTGACGCCCTAATTTGAAAATCGTGAGCTTTTTGGGCTCTAAATTTCGTGGCGATTTCGGTTCTCGGGGCCCCCCAAAGAGAGGGAGAGCGAAACGCACGGAAATGACACCCGGAAGCGAACATGGACTAAGGGGGGGCGGGGCAGACACTGGTCGAAAAAGTTGCAAATCGGCGCCAACTTCAAGAACATAATGGGGGGGGCAGTGTGTTTTTTAAATGACGTCATCAAATTATTGCAACATTTTTTGTGTGGCAAAACTAGATCACAAATTTTGCATTTCAATTGAACATTTCAATAAAAAAAACTTCCTGGAATCTTTTGAAAAACGTTACCAGAAATCCAAAAATCTGATATTTTTACTTTTTTTCAAATGCAATTATCTGGTTTTTTCGCATTTTTTCTCATGCAATTATCTGGTTTTTCACATTTTTTCTCATGCAATTATCTGGTTTTTCACATTTTTTCACATAAAAATTTCTGATTTTTTTCACATTATTTACTAAATATTTTTTAAATAATAGGTATTTCAAGAGCTATGGAAATGATTTTTTTTAAATTTCATGCATTATTTTTAAGATTCTTATAAATATTAGTCTTCAAAAGAGCGCCGTAGGCAATTTAAAAAAAAACTGAAATAATAATCAAATTTTAGTACGTTTTTTATGAAATTAAGGACCCAAATGGTGGGGAATTCCTCAGTTTTATGCTGGATTTCTTGTGAAATTCATTTCCAATAAATTTTTCACATAAATTGTCATTTTTACCTAATTTTTTAACATTTTTGCATATTTTTCACAGTGACATTTTTCATAGTGACATTAGTGACTTCAGTGACATTTGTGAAACTCCGTTGGGACTTTAATTAAGTCTGCGGTGCCTTCAATTAAATCTGTGAAACTTCAGTTAAGTCAGTGGGACGTCAATCAATTCAGTTGCATTGCAACGACTTCGTAGGAATCCAAATAAAATCATTAAACCTGTGAATAAAATCAGTGGGACTTCAATGACCTCTGTGCTGTGGGACTTCAACCAACACGTACACCTGACTTCACAAGCTGCAAGCCCTTGGTTCTGAGAGTAATATAAAGATGTCATGAACTTCGATGTCAAGATGTCATGAAGTGTCGAGACATACACTGTACATGTATAGTGATCCTCACGATAGTTGTTACTATATCTCTCAGCTCTCAAATGGACAGGATGCCTAAATGTGTTATAATATGTCACCGCTAAAAATCTTTTTTTTTTTTTGGTTTTTGCTAAAGAAAACCATCGAAATTGTGCCGCATAATTAACATTCTTCGCAGCTGAAAAGCCTAAATTTTCCCCACATTACTTTTTATTATTCAGTGAATTAAGTTTTTTCTTCTTCCTCTTAATTCCATCCACTTGAATTCTTGTTCGCTTCAAAGTCCATCGTCTCTTTTTCTTTCATTCTCCAGACTAACGGATTAAAGTAATTAGGCGTTCATTGTTATTGGGTTGAGCAGTTGAGAAAGAAAAAATCTGTTAAACTCCGTAAGTACGAGTAATTCACATTCTGGTATGCGCTTCACTCTCCAACTTTTGAACTTTTTTTTTTTTCTTCTTCAATGGGTTTTTAATAACGGAGATTAGGCGAGAAGAGAACAGGGCCATTGCGCTTATTTCGTCCGCTTTTGTGGTGGAAAAAACGCTTAATTTTTATTGCGTAATCGGTTCCCATTTAGATAATGCGCGCCGCCATTTTTTATCGTTAGATTACGCGTTAAAAACCTGGCCAAATCAAGATCTCCTGGTTTGGGGGTGGAGCCGAAACCGACCGCCTTCTGCCATTGGCTAGGACGCGTCACATGATGTCTCGTGACGAGAATCGGCGAGATTTGGAACTCGCGCGCGAGCTCGCGTTCCGGATTCCAAATTTCCGTTTTTGAACGAAGCTCAGGCGCCATTTTGAAACGAAAATTATCGGGTTTTTTTCGCATGCAGTTTTTTCATATTTTTAACGAGTTTTACGAAGATGATTGATCGAATTTGCGTTTTTCTCAATTGCAGATTGTTGCGTAGAAGAAGAAGAAGAATTTACAGTTGCGTCGTACCTACTGTACATGTAGCTGCATGATTGCCCCATAATCGATTTTATTGATGGTAAGTAATGACAGCACAGTGTGCTTGCATGTACAGTATACGTGTAATTCTTGTGAGTTCAAAATTGATTTTCGAATACAACCTGTAGAACTTGTCTAAACAAATATCGTCTATAAAGTAATATCCTCCCCAAACTAATGTCAGGTACCAGGCCCGACACCCACGTTAAATTTATTATAATACATATTTTAAAATGTCTGTGGATTGAGACAAATTTAGTTTCAAACTGTTTTGACAAATATGTTTGAAAATGCCCGTGTTGTCTAATGTGTTGTCTAAAGCACACTGTAATGTATCAGTTCGTGTGCATTGAAGAATATGTTGTGCATAGTGTAATGTATTCTGATTACATTTGAAGAATGCATTTTACAATTTATTCTCCATGTATTGTAAAATGTCAAAAGCCTCGCTATATTTCATAATTTCGAGGTTTAAAAAATCCCAATTCTGAATTTATAAAACATCTAAATTATTCAATAAATAATTTAGAATTGCAATGAAATTTGTTTAAATTCAAAAATACATCAATTTCATTCAATTCAATGCAGTACATATAACGTTTATGCGTACTGTATGTACTTTCAAATACGTCGTGAAATTCACGAGTTTACTTTACCAAATGTATTTCGTATTGCGATAAAAACTACCAATGCATTTGCAATATATTTTTCAATTTGTTTCATTTTATCTTCAATAAACCTGCAGTGATATTCAATAATCCCCTAACCTCCCCAAATTTCTACATCTCTAAATTAATATTCAGCACTTGCTATAGTACGTGTTATAATGCATGCTCTTTCCAATGCATAAAAATCCTGCAATGATTTCGTTTTTGCTATTTTTTTGTGGCAACTCCCTCAAATTTTCCAAGTAATACCACTGGGTTTTTTTGCTGTTGTTTATTAAAATGTGTACCGAAAACTCATTTTTACTACATGTTTTTGTAATAGTTAACATGAAAATTTAAAAGTATAACGAAATATTGGCCTTGGTTCAAGTAAGAGAGAAAGACAGTTTTCAAACACACCCATTGGCTGGAACGGGGTAATTTTACCTAAGTAGAGACAATTTCATCGAATTTTTAATCTGAATCCATTGGTGACGAAACATGCGTTTAGGGTTAGTCGTACGTACACATTTCTAAGTGTGTTTTTTTCCACAATTACTGGGTTTTTCAGCTGGTTTTATGCAGTGCGTTTACAATCGACCTTCCGACATGATGAAAAAATTTTTAAAAAAAACAGACAGTTACCCACTTAGTTTTTTATCATAAATTTAACTTTGCGAGTAAAGGCTTGGCTAAAGCATTTTCTCTCCACCCCGCTTAAATTAATCGAAGATAATGATAGAAATGTTATTCAAACTGTTTTCATCGACAATCATAGTCCATTAAAACAAGCTACTGTAGGTTAGAAAAAAACTGATCATAAAAAGGCTGACCATAAGACTGTTGTTATGGTGATAATACTCTAGACTCTAGAGGTCATTTATAAAAAAAAATGCACCAACCAAAAAACTGTTAAATTTAAATTTTTAATTTAATAATTTATTCAAACGATTTGCAAATGTTTCACTGTTGATATGAAAGTTATTCATTCATATTTGCTGTTTATTTCAAGTCATTAGTTACATTAGAACCTGTCTAGACTAATATCCTCGAGACCGGTGCTGAATGTTGATTAGTTTAGACATTATTTGTTTAGACAGGTTCTAATGATTCTATTTCACTATTGTCAACAGATGGAGAACTGCAATATTTAAGGCAAGTTTTATTAAACCAAATTTTATAACATATGCAAAAATGCAGTATAATGCAGATTGCATTTCATTGCAATAATTTTGCTATAAATAAATAAAATAAAACAATAATAATTAAATTTAAAAATGGCAGCTTTAGCATCTGTTTTCAAGAAACATTTTATTAAGGTAATTTCTCAAAAAATAAATGAAATAATAAAAATAATAATCAAGTTTGATAATAGCTTATGTGTTTAGTTCGAAAAACCAATTTACCAATAATTCTTAATTATTTAGCGTTTTTAATGGTGTTGTACAACAAATTGTAAGGGTCCATCTTTAGCCATAATTACCTTATTTAAATTTATTTTATTCTTAAATACACTTTTGCTTTTGCTCCGTTTTTCGAGAAACTTTGAAAAAGGCTCAACAAGCTGAAATGAATCTCAACGATTGAATTTGATTAATTTAATTTCGAAAAAATGAATAATAAATTCGAAAAAATTCTTTTTTAGAGAAAATCTTTGAAAAAGGCTTAAAATGCTGAAATGAAACTCAAATTGCATTTGATTAATTTTGCAAAAATAAATAAAAAAGAATAAAATAATAATTAAATTTAAAAATGGCGGCTACTGCATCGTTTATCGAGAAAATCTTTGAAAAAGGTTCAAAAATCTGAAATAAAACTCAAATTCAAACTAAAAAAACATAAAAAATAACTAAAAAAATAAAATAATATAATAATAAAAATTTAATTTAAAAATGGCATCTTTTGCTTCGTTTTTCCAGAAAATCTTTGAGAAAGGCTCAACAATTGAGCCGAAGTAAAACTCAAAAGCTACAGTAGGTTTGAGTTTTCTTCGCGTGGCCAAGATAAAACCGGTGGTAGATCCCATTCTGTTGCTGACCGGGAGATAAAGGCTAATCAGATGGATAATTAATTAGTTTGTGTGGGTTGCGTGCCAGCGTGCAATACCTTCGCGTCCACCTCATGGTCACTCTTAGTCTTAGTTTTCGGATCCTTTTCACTCATTTTTCGTTTTGTTCGTACTTCGTTTCAGCCGCTGGAATGTGGTCTAAAAACGGGACAAACGAGTTTTGCGCCATAACATCCGACCCACATGGAGAAAGGCAGCATCTTCGCGGTTCTACTCCTAATATCTTTGGCTCTTTTATTTTAAAAAACGAGTTCACCATAATGCGAGACACCTAAAGGCTGCATTTTGACTGGGCAGACGTCTGAGGTGAATATGACCATGCAGGGTCTCCCCTGGTCTCCCCTGCTCTCGCTGATCCCGTTACCCCCTTCAGCGGTCACAACTCGTTTTAAACCGTTTCGGACAACCTCGTTGATGCCACCCCCAGGTAGCAGCACTGAACGTCCAGCCACAAAGCTTTCCCCACAAAATGAAAAATTGAAAATTGCTGAAAATATAACTGCAAAATTCAAATACATGTAAGTGTTGTGTGGAAGTGCAAAGAACTGCAGATTTCTTGAAAATGCAAAAAACTTGAGTTTCTTGAAAATGCGAATATCTGGAGTTGTGTGAATATCCAAAAAAACTGTAGCTTTTCTGCAAATGCTCTGTTTTCTCAATATGCAAATAACTGGACATGTCTGAAATTGCAAATAACTGCATACTTTTCTGAAAATGCAAATAATTGCAGGGTTTTCTGAAAATGTAACTGGAGTTTTCTATAAAATGCAAATAACCGCATGGAGCTACATGTATGTAGAAAATGCAGCTAGTTAGTTGTTTGGAAGCAAATAACTGCAGTTTAAATGCAAGTAACAAAAAGCAATTGCAAAAAAAATGTGTTTTCAGACCTATACCCCATTGTAACAACGGATAGTTGTCATGATTTTCACTCCCCCCTCCCCCTCTAGACTGTTGACACTGAATCATTGACTGAATAGATTTCGGTCATAGGCGATTTTTTTTGCAAAACTGGATAAAAAATGATGGATTTTAACCCATATTTTTATTTTATAAAATGATAACTCGGCATTTGTTGATGATGACGTAATACCCGAACGCCCCTAATATCATGTAACTGCAATCGCAATCTCAACGTTAATTTCGTTAATTTTCAGTAAAATAGGTTTCGTGCCCAAATGGGCTGGTTGTTCCAAACATTGTCTCCCAGGGAGGAATTCATGATTTCATGCTCACCAATGTGTATCGAGAAATGTTTGGAATTGACCTGGAAAATGTTTTTTGTTGTTGGGTTTTGGTTTTCGAACATTGTCTGCATTGTTTTTGAATTTTTTTTTCTTCACTTTCGTAATTCGGCAGCAATGTCTGGCGATGCTCGCGACAAAATACAAATTTGGGCTAATGTCGCATCTGGCCTAGTTTACTTATTTTCTGGTTAATTAGGCAAAACTTTCTGCTCTTGCATTTCATTAAAAACGTATTTTTTTAAGCTAATTGCCCCATCAAACCCAAACGTTTGCCCTTAAAACGCTCGGCTAGTTACGGCGTAAACGCATGCGGCTTGGTCAACGCCATCTCGCGGTTCACGGCGAAAAAAAGCATAAAAGTCGAATATTTCGATAATCGTACTCCTATTTTTAATGGCTTTTTTATAACTTAAATAATATTTTATCTATACAAAATTGTGATTAAGGTCGACTATTTCTCCCTTTTACAGAAATTGGACCGTTGCTGTTTAGTGAAGCCGGTTAGTGACATCGAGATTGTCCACCTCTGGTATCTTCGGTGAGTTTTTTTTGCTTGGTTAGTTTGCTCGGAGAAGGCTTTGCGTAAATTAAACGTCATACCTGCAATGGTAAAACATTGAGAAATTGCATATTATTTTACAGTTAAATTTATTATCATTCCGGAAAATGTAAAACCATTTTAAAATTCATTTCGTATTCGCTAAATTTTTTTGCATAACGAATCAGGAAATGAAAATATTTTTGTGTACCATAGAGAAAAAATGTCCAATAAGTTATTTGGTTCAAAAACTGTTCCAATATTCAAGTTTTGAATTTTTTTCTTCAAAAATATCAATTTGGAAATAATTTCTAAACACCATCTCGTTTACTCTAACATTGATACACTTAATATTCACTGAAATAAATGGTAGTTTTTTTGCTCTCTTGACAAAAACCGAGAAAATTCAAATATTATTTTAACTTTGTGAGCCGCATTTTTAATTTCTTGCATAACAAATCGGGAAATGAGAAATTTTTTGTGAACCATGAAGAAAAATGTCCCACATGTGTAAATAAGGTATTTGGTTCAAAATCTGTTCAATTATTCAAGTTTTGAAGTTTTTTATTCCAAAACATCAATTTGGATATAACTGCAAAACGTAATCCAGTTTTCTCGTACATTGATACACTTAATATTCATTGAAATTGATATTTTTTTGGTTCTCTTGACAAAAACTGAGAAAATTCAAATATTATTTTAATTTTTCTAGCCACGTTTGTAATTTTTTGCGTAGCAAATCGGGAAATCAAACATTTTGGTGAACCGTGGAGAAAAAATATCTCACGTGTGCAAATAAGGTGTTTGGTTCAGAAACTGTTTTACTATTCCAGTTTCAATTTTTTTTCTCCAAAATATCAATATGAGAATGATTAAAAAAAACTGCTACGTTTTCTCGCACATTGGTACACTTTATATTCATTGAAATTGAGCAGTAGTTTTCTTGATAAAAAACTGAGAAAAATTCAAACATTACTCGAACTTTTGACAAAATGTGGATAATATATGCCTTATTGGAAGAAAAATGCGAATGCGTATTATTTCGTCAGGAGTTGACATTTCTATATTTTGACAGTGAGTGTATGGCTTTATAAACCTCATAGTTCAGGACCGTAGCAGTTCAGTAGTTAACTATTTTCTTTATGGCTTCCAAGCAGCGCCATTTATCCGGCAAATAAAACGGCTCGAAGATGTGCGGGAACGGCGTGTCCCAACCCGTCACTCGCTGCACTGGGGCCTCCAGATGCAGAAAACATTCGTTCTGGAGACAACAAAGAAAAAATAAGTATGGTACAAAAAGATCATCAGCGCAAATTAACGGACTACGCCCCAAATACCTGTATCGAAGCGGCAATTTCTGCTCCAAAACCACCTGTGAGAGGAGCTTCATGGGCAATCAGGAGACGACCAGTCTTGTTCACGGACTATTACGAAGGTAAATTTTAATTAGTAGTCACGCACGAGTGGCACTAGCCCCAAAAAATTTTCGCAGAAATTGGAATATCTGGTGAAAAATTTATGGTTTTGACCATGTGGTTAATGAGTAGCCATAAGTTTGACTATCAAAATTATGTCAAGGGTGTGAATCATCAGATTGCAAAATTTTCCTCAAACTACGAAATTACATTTTTTTTTAAACAAAATAATCAAACAAACAACAAAACATATAAATATCAGTGGAAAGTGATGCAAAATTACCCTATACACCTGTGTGAAATTTGATTTGTTGTCCGAACATTACAAATTTGTCACTAGTTTACTCAGGTTATTATTATGAGATTGGAGCCAGAAAGTGTCGCAAAATTTGAACAAAATGCATTAAAATGAAATTCGATTTGTTACACAGACAAAATTTTTCCAATAGTTTTCCCAGGTTGTTACTACGGGATAGGAGCCAGAAAGTGCCGCAAAAATTGAAAAAAATGCTCGAAAATCAAATTCGATTTGTTGTACAAACAAAATTTTGCCAATAGTTTTCTCAGGTTGTTATTACGGGATAAGGAGCTTCAACGACGGCAGTTACGGACATACTTGCAAACGTACATTGATAATGGTTTCCTTGTCCCAGGGCAGTATTGTGACCAAGTCGATGAGTTCGCATGAGACGTTGAGCTTGTCCTGCGCCAGCTGGCAGACCTCCCGCAACACGTGGATCTGCGTTCCCCAGCCCACCAGAGTGACATCGTCGCCTGGATGGGGCGATGAACAGCAAAGAAAATGAGCCGTCAATCATACATAATTTTATTTTCAAGCATTCGGACAAGAAGACGGTATGGTACCTTCCACGAGGATGTCTGCCTTCGATAACGGAAGCTCATAGTCCTTGACCGGCACTTGTTCCACGGCGGAGCGGTACAGGATCTTCGGCTCGAAGAAGATGCAAGGATTGTCGTCACGGATGCAACTCAAGAGAAGGCCCTTGGCCTTCATCGGACCTCTGGGTATCACCAACTGAAACGGTAATCGTGAAATGTTTCGGATTATTCAAATCTACTCGGTATATTACGTCAGCAAACATACGCTGTATGATAATCCATTTACTGAACATCGCTTCTGAATTCAGAGTTCATACTAAAATTTACAACTCAATTTCCTTGACTTTCCCTGACCAAATCTGATCAATTTCCCTGATTTATCAAATAAAAAGTATCACGTGTAAGTAAAACTAACTTTATTTTCCAAGAGAGCTATGCCTGAAAACTAACATTTAAGAGAATGCCGTAGGCGAAATTTGTAAAAAAAATATAGCCTTAATGCAATTTTGAAGATATTCTTAGAAATATTAATATTCAAGAGAATACAATAGGCCCTTTTTTGTTTAAGAAAAACTAGACCGGAAATAACAGATTTAATATAAGCAGGCGAAATTTTTAGAAAAATCAGATCTTAAATGATGCATTTCGGAGAAGTACCTGCTATATTTTTCTCTGCCACGGCTATTTGCAGTAAAATATAGGAACACTTGACAAACTGTTTCCTCGACCAACCAAAGAAATTGTCCCTCAATTTGAACATATTTCTACGATGGATTTTAGCTTGAAATGTAGGTGTACTTTTTAGGGTGTTTTTCACAAAAATGAATTGAAAATTTCCAGTCACAAAATTGAAATTCAAATTTTTTTGAAAATTTTTCCTGACTCCCAACTGACTTTCTCTGACTTTTTGGGCAAAATGTCCACATTTCATTTCCCTGACTTCCCCTAATGGTATGAACCCTTAAATTGAATTTGCAGCTTTGCCAATGGTCGACTAACCTTGATGCCTGGCACGTGGGCGAAGTACGCTTCCGGACTTTGCGAGTGGTAAAGAGCTCCGTGGCCCACGGCTCCGCACGGCGTCCGGAACGTGAGTTTTCCGCAGTCGAACTGGTTTCCGGAACGGTAGCGAAATTTTGCCGCTTCGTTGACGATCTACGTGTCGGTCAATGCAACGTTTCCATCCCAGAAAAAAAAAGTCCGGTTAGTACACGACTCTCTGACAGTCTCATCGTCGTAAATATTTGCTATTATCATTCCCGGATTTGCAGAAACCTGGAAGTACGGGCACTTCACCGACCTGGTCAAAAGCGGGAAAGATGTAGTCGGCGAACTGCATTTCCGCGATCGCGGTCGCCCCGCCGACGGCCAGTCCGATGCCGAATCCGGCGATGCCCTGCTCGCAAAGCGGAGTGTTGAAAACCCTGTCCTTTCCTGTAAGTAAAACGTGCAGTTTGCAGTATTTAAAATGAAACATGAAATTTGTGGCTTGACATTCACTTCTGCAGGAACGAACAGATTCTGATCCCTACGTTTCTTTGTTCATAGTAAGACATCAAATGTACGTACCGTACTTTTCTTGGAGACCCACCGTGCAGCGGAACACCCCGCCGAAAGCTACGTCTTCTCCGAAGATCACTGGGTGAGAGACAACGTAAGGTTATGTGAATTGTCATTACGTGAAAATGGTTAGTTCACGGACAATGGTCGCTGGTCAGCACTTCTACTGCAGAAAATAAACTACCCTGGGTCATTATGGTGTTTCTGCAACTTCTTCAAAGATATTTTAAAAAACCTGCAGTGTGTTCAAAAATACCCACAAATTCTAGCATTTCAGCAACTTCTTCAAAGATATTTTTAAAAAACGCTGTATTGCTGCATTTTCTTCAAAAATATTATAAAAAATTCTGGCAGTACTGCAGTCTCTTCAAAAATGTTAAAAAACCTGCAATGTTTTCAGAAATGCTTAAATCCTTCATATGTTTTTCGCAGCTTTTTAAAAAATATTTTTAAAAAACCTGCAGTATCTTCAACACTATCCAAAAAAAATATGCTATTTCTGCATTTTCTTCAAAAATATTGTAAAAAAATCTGGCATTGCTGCAGTTTCTTCAAAAATGCTTAATAAACCTGCAATGTCTTCAGAAATGCTTAAATCCTTCATGTGTTTATGGCAGCTTTTTAAAAAATATTTTTAAAAAACCTGCAGTATCTTCAAAAATGCCCACAAATTCTGATATTTCTGCAGCTTATTCAAAAATATTCTCACAAAAACAACAACCTGCATTCAGTATCTTCAGAAATGCTCAAAATAATCTGACATTTGTGCATTTTTTTTAACGTCTGGCATTACAGTAGTTTCTTCAAAAATATTTTAAAAAAAACCTGCAATGTCTTCAAAAATACTCAAATCCTTCCGGTATTTCTGCAGCTTATTGTAAAAAATTCTGGCATTACTGCAGTTTCTTCATAAATATTTAAAAAAAAATAAACGGAAAACAGCAGCCTGCATGCAATATCTTCGAAAATGCTTAAAAAAATTGGTATTTCTACAGTATCTTCAAAAATGCTTGAAATAATCTGGTATTTCTGCATTATCGTCAGAACTTTTGTTCAAAAAAATCTGGCATTACTGCAGTTTCTTCAGAAATATTGCAGGGTTATTTTTTCTCTGAAAACAGTTATAAAATGTGCAATTCATCACAATGAAGCTGCATTTTTCTCTTTCGTTTTGCATCCTGTTGCAGAATTTGCTTTCATATTAGATTTTAAACTGATATAAAATAAATTAACAGTAGGTTTATGGCAGTTTATTTTCTGCAAAGTACAGCTGACCGTGCATTACTGTGACCATGGTGAAGGTTAATTGAAGCTGAATAGGGGTGAAAGATGCTGATCAAACTGACCAGAGGAAGGGTCTGTGCCCAGGGCAATGTCCAGCGCATTCGTAACCGACTGGAACAGGTTCATACGCGCCGTTTCACCTGCAAAAAACACGAATGCATGTCGTGACCCTGACTAAGAACCTTGAACTTTACCCCCGGGCCTGGCGTGGGGTGATCGCCATATACAGAGGTTTTCAATTGTCACTTTTTCCACCCTTTTTTCGACATGAAAATCTGAGATGGACGCACCTTCGGACGCGGAGACAGTGTCCGGTACATAGTTGAAGTGGGAAGACAGTAACTTGCCGGTTGACAGATGCCTGGAAGTCCTGAGATGGGGCAGAAGGCCGACCAGGAACGAGACCTTCTTCATGGCTTTTTTTTTTCAATTTTGGGACGTTAAAAAAGTCATCGGGGGGAATCCTAACTAGACTGGGATCGCAATCCCCAATCCTAACTAAGAAGAGAGCTCGACCTCACGTGCCGGAAGTGACGTCGGGCCACGCGCGGCGCTGATGCGTTTCCGTTTTCTCTCACATTCCAAATTCTCCAAATTCGAAAATGGCTGCTGTGGAATCGGAGTGAGCCTAGACGAACAAAATGGTAAATTTATTCGTATTTATATGTATTTGGTTGCGCAACTTAATTGTTATATAACACCCACTCGATTACGTGTCATCACTACTACAAGATGTTCAATATTATTGCCAAACATGTTGTATAACTGCTATAAAACATTTTGTTACATACAGTAGAACCTGTCTAAAATAATACGGTTTGGACCGGTGCCAATTAATATTAGTTTAGGCAGGATATTATATTAGACAGGTTCAACTGCAGGCATGATATACTGCTGGAAAATAGGGGATTTCCCCATTTTTTCAACCCAAGATGAGCCATTAGCTAAAATGGGCACCATTTTTACTTCATGTACTGTACATGGGCACCATTTTTACTATATGTACTGTACATGTAGATTATATGCCTTGCATCTTTCTGCCTGCTGCATTTGTTAGTAATTGCTAAGGACAACGTAAAAAATGCCTTGTACTGATTCAAAACACTGCACCAATCTCTCATGTAAATATCTCTTAAAATTTCATTCCAAAAACATTCAAACAGCATACATGCATATTTCGCATTTTAATCATAAATTCTACATGTGTATTGTTATGTGTTTATGGAAATATAAGAAACCTAAATCTCGTTATACATGGTGCCCAAAAATCCCTTTTACATATTTGATTTTAAGAAAAGGTAATTGCTGAAGAATATGGACAGTTTCTTCCAACATCTTTAAAATGATTCATGATATTTTTGCTACCTTGTTTAATATTTTTTTATCCTTTCCTACAAAATGCATTAGAAAAACATTGGGACCGCCACGTTTTATTATTTTAGACAGGTTCTACTGTGGTGTAAACGCACCTTAGAAAAGAAGAATAAGCAACATGGTAAATTCGTCGTCTTTATTCTTGTGAAAAACAAACAAGATACAGCGCGAAAGCCCTCGAATAACTTAAAGCATAACAACTCTCTTCCTTTCATTTTAAATTATTTATTATGAACCGTGGATTTGGTGCGCGCAGCTCGCGAACAATTTACAGCGAATCTGTGTATAGTCCTCTTCTAGCGTTCATTCGTGTCACTAATCAATAGTGACATTTCACTTCTTACAGGGTCACAAAAGTCGAAACGAGAGTGGGAGCAAAGAAAATGGGGAAACGGCAGCTGCATCTAGCAGCCGCAGCGGCTCGATCACTTTGGTCCAGTTGAGGGTCCAGTCAGACCGGTCCCAGTACCCAACACCCAGCGTGGGATCACGTTGCATTGAAATCTCAGGAATATAAGGTGGGACGCGGGCACAGCCGGCATCTAGCGAACTAAGATAGTCTTCGGGTGGTGAAGATGTGACCACGAAGGCCAGAGGCTCGAGTGTGTCCGGTGTTAGCTGATTGGCTTCAGGTTGTATCGCTCGGACAGCAGCCGAACCGTTTCCTCGTACGCACTGTGCAACAGAAAAAGTTTCGAGGTTAAAGACTGCAGTGGAACAATGTGAAGTGAGAAGACTGAGCCCGTAAACAATGGCTAAAAACTCTGGCTGCTTCAATACGAGTGTCAATTACAAGTTGGTGACCACTTACCATCCAGGACGGATGATGCGGTAGTGACCGACCACCGAAAGGTCAACGACTGTGGAGCCTAACCTCGCCTCCTTGGTTTCGCCGAGCCGACCGCCATCGACAACGAGCCTGAGATGTGGCCACAAGTCTTTGAATTCCTGCAAAAAAGTGAAAAAGAAGTTAAAATAGGCTGCTCCAGACGGTCACTTCAATCTACACTTGCGTGCAAAAAAAATCGACCCACGCGCAAGAATCGAGTAAAAATGTTTTTCCTTTTAAAAAGCCATACATCGGATTTAAATCGGAAAAATGTGTTTTGTAGACAATTTATTCCTCTTTTATAATTCGCCTAATTTGAAAAGGATTTCTGCTGAGTTTAGCGAGAATAGGGTACAGCTTGTGCGGCTACTTCGGATGTAGTGGTAATTTGATCGAGAAACCATTAATTAACAATATGTCTGGATATGTGTTCATTAAGTTCTGATAATCAAATAGCTTTCAGAAACACAAGCCACAGGGGTACAAGAATGCATATGTCATAAGTAATGCAAATTTGGGTTACTCAAAGTTCGACATTTTGCGCCTCAAATATGCATAAGGAATTTTATGCAATTAGGCGAATTATAAAGAGGAATAACATGTCTAAAAAACACATTTTTCCGATTTTAAATCGGACATTTGGTTTCTGAGAAAAATGCATTTTTACTGGATTCATGCAGGCGAGTCGATTTTTTTGCACGCAAGTGTACATTGATCGTGTTTCGCATACTGTGTCCACTTACATCGACCGAAAGTGCACTGCTGGCATTGCTCAAGTTGGCGCTGGTCAGCGCGAGCGGCTCTCCCACGGTGCGTATGACTTTTCGCAGGAATGCGTTGTTGGGAATGCGGATGCCGACCAAGTTGGCGTCCGGGTTTAAGTTGGGGTTGAGCTCTTGCGTACGTTCGAAGACCAGCGTGACCGGTCCGGGAAGCAGGTCCTCCAGAAGCATTTTGGAAACTGTGACCACCGCCCATCTGATGTCGAGGAGGAAAAAATGAATGTTAGGACAATGTGGAAAAGCAACGGCAACTGCAAATGAAATGACGTGCGTGTCGCGTACCTCGTGATCTCGCTGATGTCGCTCACGCAGATGGCCAAGGGCTTGGACGCGTCCCTCTGCTTGATGTTGTAGATGCTGCGGATGGCCCAGTTGTCCTGCACCAGACCAGCCAGCCCGTAGATGGTGTCTGTGGGCACGGCAACAATGTGGCTGTTACGCAACAAGTCTGCCACCGATTGGACTATGTGATCGTTCACTGCGAGGTAAGAAACAAAACAATTACTTAGACAAACAAGCTACTGATACGCCGCTTTATCTAGCAATAGGTCCGATAGGGATTGCAGAAGTCAACAAACTTATTTTTTTTAACGGGAGATACTCCGACAGTGACGTCATTAAGGACAAACCTACCCCGTAGCTAACCAGCTAAATACTAAGACCTACACGAATTTCATTCACACCATTCCCAGAAAAATGACTAACTTAGCGAAAGCAAGTGACGTGAGGTCTAAGAGTCAATGCTTCGTAACCGCCCTTCCTGTCTGTCCGAATTTTGTGTTCGAACAAAGGATCGTTGCCTAGTCAGTCACGTAGGAATTGACCGACCCCCGTACTGCATGACGAAGACACTCGTGACAGCAGTTGGGAAACTGTCCAAGCTAGGGAGCAGTTTCAGCCATGACGTCAGTCGAAAACAAGTTCAGTGTTTTCGCTGTCTGACGTCATACTCGGCACCCACTGCCTTGAGAAATCATCCCCTTATCGCAGATTGCACGCCCTAAATCTAATTGGGAGCAGTTGCAATACTCGGGACTTCGGTTGCATCCTTTCAGCTACCGAGATAATGAAAATCGCCTAAATTTTGAGTTAATTTCCAAATTTTAAAAACCTTTAAATCCTCTCTAGTAATGAGATGTAGTTGGCTATATTTCTTTCGTTATGACGACTAAAACGTTTTGTATTTTTCCTCAGCGCTGATGAAACTTTTGCACAATCAGTTCGGATGAAACAATCTCCGAAAATTCTGAACCTAGGCGATCAGTGTTGCTGTCGTTATTCTGATATTGACAGTAAGTTCTTCGAAAATTCGGATAATCTTTGGTAATGGGAATGGACCATGATTCTATCAGTACTGTGCCCATCACACGATCCGTATTTGTTGAAATTGACAGTATTAATAGCAGGCTAGGATCCCCATTACCGTCGTTCTGATACTGACAGTTGAGTTATCCAAACATTCGGATTACCATCAGTAGTGAGACTGGAACATAGTCCTTCAGAACTGCGCTCCCATTACAAGATGAATATTACTGTCTTTATTCGTCGAAATTAACAGTATGGTGATGCATGTAGTGCCACGAAAATAGCAGTACACGATCAATATTACTGTCCGCATTTGTTGAATTGACAGTATTGGCTTACTAGCCATGTTGGACCCCCATAACTCAATAGCCGACCCTGCTACTTTCATTATTGCTATACTGACAGCAAGTTATCCGAAAAATCTCATTATCGTCAGTAATGAGAATTGAACATCAGTCCACGAGTACTGCGCCCATTACATTATCAGTATTAATGTCCGTAGCTGTTGAAACTGACACTATTATTCCATCAATAGTCTATTCAAGTACCTGCCCAAGAGAGAAAAAATTGCAGTAATTCCAAAGCTTGTTTCTAGTATTTCCGCAGTATTCTTAATTTAATTTTCTGCAATATAACAGCGGTTATTTATATACAGTATAAGTTATCCTTCGGACCTCAGTTTTCAATTCAAAATAATTGCACATCAACTGCATAATCATTTCATTTTCGACTTGTTTGGTGCTTTTTTTGTTCTCATAAAAGCTGGAAATTAAATCACAGGTCTGAGGTTTACTGCAATTTCACTTCGGAATTTTCCTTTGTTTTTTTAATATAGCGGTTTTTCTGAATATTTTTTCTTTCTTTCGGGCATCCAAAGACAAAATCTAGCTGGTCGAGTTCAAATTTCCCACTAAAAAAAGGCTCGGAAAGTGACCTGCTCGAGTGAGTCACCACCGCGTGGTGACCACTGTCCGGCTGGCTAGGTTAGGCCTAAGGGTTGCCCATCCCACCCCGCCCCCGCAATACGCGTCCAATATACTCGCTGTTTATCAAACATCCGATGAACCTGAAATGCACGATCGTAGCTAGAACATCTGAATCCGTACCGTTGATCAATCCGTTCATGGTCAGCCTGACTATCCTAGCAGTGGTCATCTTGTAGTTGTTGCGGCGCTGCTGCTGCTTTCTCGACGTTGATGCGAATACAACGCTGCTCTGTATGACGGCAGTCATTTGGGGAATTGAGTGAAGAAAAAGAATGGAAGATGATTCGGAAAAGTATTCGCTGGCTGCAGTGGTTGGTCAGTGGTCACCGAATGCTGCTAGCGCTACATTTGGGCCCAACCTTATAAGCGAACGGGGCGAAGGGGCGGGGCACCGTGACGTCAATTAGGTATTCTCGACGCATGTACGAATATTCTCCTACAAATTTCGTCCATGTTTTTCGACGTGGCAACGCCGAAAAAAGGCGAATAAACGCAGGCGACCACCAAAGGATTGAACAGGACGAACTGTCAATTGCGTCAAAGAGTTCAACCAGGATCGTATAACGGTTTTCGCCATTTTTCGAACGATTCTGGAGGATCTGGAAGGCGTGACGTCACGAGGCACGCGGCCCGTGACGTCACACCTGGTCCGACGTCACGACCGGCGGGGGTCGCTCGAAAATGAGGGCCATGAGGCTCTGGCAGTTTTTGCAGAAGGAACTGCACCGTGTTGAAATGTTGAATAGAATGCAGTATTTATGCGTGTATTGGCCAATATATTGCAGCTTTTTTCAGAACCCTTCATTATGTTCAAATTTTCAATATATTGCAACACTTATGCAAATATTTTCGAATGCACTGCAGTTCTTGTGCCATGTAGTCAGATATGTTGCAGTTTTTGAGGAGAAAAATGTGGTACATGTACTGTAACTGTAGTCTTTGCAGAAGGAACTTCATTATGTTCAAATGCTGAATGCAATGCAGTATTTATGCATTTAGTGCCGAATGTACAGGGTTTCTACTGGTCTTGAAAGTCGTGGAAAACTCATGAAATGAAATTAAGGTCACCAGAAAGGAACTGCACTATGATGAAATGTTAAATACATGTACATTGCAGTTTTTTGCAGTTTTTTGCAGTGGCAACTTTACTGTCATTATGTTCAAATGTTCAATATATAGCAAAACGTATGCAAATATTTTCGAATGCACTGCAGTTCTTGTGCTATGTATTCAGATATGTTGCAGTTTCTGAGGAGAAAAATGCAGTGCACGTACTGTGAGTTCTTGCACAAGGAACTTCGTTATGTTCAAATGTTGAATATAATGCAATGTTTATGCATACATTGTCAAATATACAGGGTTTCTACCGGTCTTGGAAGTAGTGGAAAAGTCATGAAATTTACATCAGGGTCATGGCATTGTGGCCTTTAGTTGATTCGTAAAATTAAATTAATCATTTGTTGTCCAGTACGTGTTGCCAAAAAAAAATCAAACAATTTAACTGAAATGTTGAATCTAATGCATATATTGGCGAATATACTGCAGTTATGTTAAAATGTTAGATATATTGCAATTTTTAGGCAAATAAATTCTAATGCCATGCAGTTTTTGTACTGTGTATTCAGATGTGTTGCAGTTTTCGTGGAGAAAAATAGTTTCCAAAAGCATAGTCAGTAAAACCGCAACAGTCGCAATTGCGAGCTATTATGAAACACTAAGCAGAAAATTGCAATACCAAATGCAGGTCGTTTTTTTGTGCAATTTTTGGCAAATTTTTAGACAATTTCGTCGATTTTCTGCGGACGTCGTTTCTGAGCGATTCGTTCTTGAGAGATAAGTAATCTCGGATAATTTTTTATTGTTATTATGATTTTTCTATTGTTAATCTGGTTGAAAACACACTCGAGCTCTGCTGTCACTCAGTTCCAGTGTAACGAGGGCGGGTGACCTTATTGGGTGTATTTTTAGGATGCATTCTGTCTGGCTCCTACTGGGCCTCACGTCCGTTCTCATATTTTTAATCGATTTTTAATTAATTAATACTTTTTTTTATTTCTGCGTGGAGGAATTAACGACTATATTTAGACTAGGCTGATTGAGCGGAAAAACTGAAACTGCCCAAAACTGAACCCACTCTTATCGATGAGCCTGTTTGTTATGGCGTGGGTTGAAGACCTATGAGCTGACATTTTGAATTATTTAAAAATATTCAATGAAATTTCAAGTGTTACGTCACCATATTTCGGGGAAGGGCTGGACAATTGATGATGCATGATGACAGGGACGGGTCAACCCGATGTACTTTTTTTGTTACAAATTATGCTAAAATCCATCATTTGCAATCCAGTGTATTACATGTATTGCAAAAATACAAACAAAAAAAATTTTGGTTGGAACATTTTATGATATATTTCACCAATGAGCTTGTGTGGCAAATTTACTAAATTACATTTACCAAAGTCGTCTAATTGGCCTCAAACATGAAACAATTACAAAAAACAAAAATCTTTGTTGTTTTATAAAATTTGGAGCCTCTGGCTGTATCTCAGTTTCGATTTAGTGTCGCCCTACATACGTCCATCACACTGATCTCAGATTAGGCAATTTTTCAAGGGAAAAAACTATTCAAGTTCATCCTTGGTTAACCGATTCGATGCTAGTCAAACAATGAATCTATACCGTGTAATTCGACCTTGCCTAACCCAGAATAAAAACTAGCATTGCAGAGTTGACCTTGTGGGTCATGCAGTAACGGAATATCAGTACGTGTACATGTACATTAGCTCAGTTTCAATGTAACGTGCCTACATTGTGGAAAAAATGTTAAGAAAAAAATATAAAAAAAACGAAGTGAACATTGGGAACAAGCGATAAAAATGTCGAATTGAACGAAATTTGTATCAAAGTTAGATAGAAAACGATGGATTTTAGCTTTCATAAACTGAAATGTGAAACTGAATTGGAGCAAAATTTGTACCAAAGTTCGATAGAAATTGATGGATTTGAGCTTTCATAAAATGATGGATTTAAGTTCTGGTAAAATGACATACCTAAGTAAAATTTGAGAAAAATTTGTATCAAAATTATATAAAAAAATAATTGGTTTTAGTTTAGACTATATGTAATAATGGGTTTTAGTTTCATAAAATGAAACAGCGAACATAAATTTGAGCAAAATTTAGCAAAATTTGAGCCAAAGTTAGATAGAAAACGATGGAGTTTGGTTTTCATAAAATGATGGTGTTTAGTTTAGACTGCATATAATAATGGATTTTAGTTTTTAAAAAAATTGAATGTCGACGAAAAAATTAAGCAAAATTTGTACCAAAATTGGATAAAACGTGATGGATTTATTAGCTTTCATAAAATGAAATGCCGGAGGTAAAATTTGAGAAAAGTTCAGCAAAATTTGTATCAAAATTAGATCAAAAATATTGGATTTTGGCTTTCATAAAATGAAATATCGTAGATAACATTTGAGCAAAATTTGTACCAAAGTTAGATAGAAAACGATGGATTTTGGTTTTCATAAAATCATGGATTTAAGTTCTCGTACAATAAAATGCATGGATGAAATTTGCATCAACATTAAATAAAAATGATGTATTTTAGTTTACATGAAATGATGGATTTTGGTTGGTCACCATTTTGGTTTACATAAATTGAAATGAAATATGCAAAATTTCAGCAACATTTTTACCAAAATCGATAATTTTTTCTCAAATTTTGATATAAATTTAGCTCAATTCCTGGTCAACGTTTAACGTAAAACTTGATGAATTTTAGTTTCCGTAAAATTGTTGCAGAACTGGATGACAAATGATGGATTATAACCCCAAAAAATATTTCCTGACGATGTTTACTGAGCATTTGGCAACCTCCAAATTGCAAATTCAAACAAATCTAAAGTTTTCTTCGCCTAGCATTTTTTCAAAGGATGTTGAGATTGTTTACTGCTGATCGTATCGCTATAAATCCATGCATTGAGCAAAGACTCTGCACCTATCAAGAGGCTCATGAACCTATGCACGTACAGCTGTTACTGTTTCCAAAACGGTAGCTTGTACTACATAAACGTGAGAAAATATTTGCAAATCGCAGACACAGCAAAAACTGATAATTTTTAATACCCTAATACTTAATTCTAATTTTAGAAACTGGGTAATGGCTGTGTGTTTCTCAGTCGGTAATGGAAAACCAGATTACATATGCATATTTCTCATACAGTATGTAGGTGTCCCCCTCTACATAACCACATTTTTTAATTATCGAGTTTTTTGTTTGGTATGTCTTTGAGTATAAAGTTTCCTGCACGAAACCTTGATACTTTTGAAATTTAAACTGCAGGTGTTTTTGGTGTTGGGTTGTTGGGCAGGGGCGCACCGGCGCTCTTATTGGCTCGATTCGGAGTTCGGATTCGGAAAGGCGTGAAGCCAACCCCACGTCATCTGGTTCCATAAGTTGGAACGAACCCTCGTGCACTGCAGGCGTTCTAGAACGAAACCACGAGTTCTAGAACGAATCGAGATTCATTAGAATTGGGAAAACTCCATTCATCAGATCAATCCGTTAAGCCTAAACTGTGCAAATAACGCTGGAAAAACTCTCGAAATCTGGACGTTATCTCGAGTATAGAAGTCTCGGAGAAGTGCAACAACCTTTCGTACGTGCTCTGCCAGTGGTTTTCCTATTTTTCGTTGGGTCTAGTGGAGGTCGAATGAGGCTCTGGAGGAGAAGAGGAAATCAAAGGACGAGTACTTGAGATTTGGGAAGGACGCTGGTCATCGTCATAAGCACTGAAAACGAAAAAGAAAAAAGCCCCAGAAACGCGTCAATATTTTGACGAGAGACTGGAGGCGACCTTCGACCCGCAGGCGAAGACGAATTTATTTCTGAGCTCAATGTCGTCGCTCGTGTCCAAAGGGCAACCTCTTGAATCTCGACTCGCGTAGGTTGAGGGGGAACCAGGGGAGCGGATTTGCATTCCTGACAACCAGACAGTAGCAAAAATAGCCTACGTGGACGCAGTGGAAAATCACCGGCACCAGAAGGGAAAAATTAACTACGGGACAAAATGACCCAGCCCCCCAGAAAAATCGCCATTCTCGGCAGGTAAATACACCTACTTCCGTTTCATACAACGAGGGTTAAAGGGGGTGAGGAGCAATGGTTGATTCTACTGATAACATACCGTGTATATATGATGTGGTCAAAAATTGTTATGAAAGGATTGGGGGACGTTCAGGTAACTACAGTGGATAAAACAAATATTGGCAATTTGTGTTTTTTCACAAAAAGTGTCAAAAAAACAATTTAAAGGTTAACCAAACAAATATCATTTAAATAGCAGCAATTAGATAAACTAGGCGTGACAGTTTCACTTGTTTAAATTGACATGGTTTAAAATAAACAGCAAAAAAGTGAAAATCTCATGTAAAAAAGTATTGCCAACCCATGTTAATATATGACAAAAATACATAGAAGGAGACATTCAATGTCTCCATTGCCCAAATTTCCTTACACAATCTTTTATTTTAAGGCGGAAAACATTCACATATGTTCCGGTAGTCCTGACATAACCATTTAATAATCACTTAAATGAAGATTTTCAACGCTACCGTAAACCATACGCCCCAAACCTACACCACTACCTCCTCCATGTTAAACTCTATGGCGAAAGGATCCATACTATTGGTCTTATTTCTTGCATGCTATCAG
>JAQGAF010001209.1:0-34062 GCA_034687865.1 Kryphioiulus occultus | reverse complement strand
CCCCCGGCCCCCCTCTTTCTATCTGTACATTCGGAGCTGATAGCGGTCGCCAAGATTTACTACAGAAAGAATACACAGCTTGCAACTGCTGATAAGAACAAACCACAGCAGTATAGCCAGCCATTGCAATATCGGCCCTAGCTGCAACCCATGCCCGTTTGAAGCAAACAAGAGATATCGGCGTCATCACCCACCCCAACCACCCGCCACCTTACGGCGCTCGTGGCACCCGAATAAAGGGTCTCGGCAAACATTATTAGCAAGGTAAGGCTTTCATTCATTTACGTTTTAAGTTTGCACCAATTTATTATTATATTAGGCGAGATATTGAATTATCTCGAAAGGGCTCAATTCCAATCTTGATTTCATTCGTAATCGGGTAAAAAGTGAATGAGCGAGAAATCCTGAATGAAGCAGTCACGTGAGCCGCCCCCCCGCAGGGCAAGAAAAAAAATTTCGGGATCTATAGAACCCAATTAAGATATAGAATTTAATGATCGTATTAAAATACTGTATATAAGAGCGATTTTTTGGGCTAACTAGAAGGCGGTTGGGCTGCCTTATAGAACAGGTTGTGCCCAGATAGGCTCTAACGAATGGGGCTCGTAAAAACAGCGCTGTTTTTTTGTGGGGATTGCAATTTCTTTTATTATTTATTTGGCCTTCAACGTGATTTCACCTATTTTTAGTTGAAGTTGGAACGTGCAATCGTTGAATTTTTCGCCTGGAAATACACAGGTTGCTAACTTGCTGATATGTCAAATGCACTGGCAAATTGGATGCATTTCGTGTAGTCAAATGCTTTACATAGGTCCATGCAATGATATAAACTGACATGTTAATGTACTGACAAATTTGATACATTTCATGTAGTCTAATATTTAGGTCCATGCAATGACAAACTAGCATGTTAAAACTTTTAAATTGCCAGAAAAGTTTTCATGTTGTCAATTACCCCGTTACTAAAAATGTGATGCTGTTTTAAGCATGTGCACACTAGGCCTATTGCAAATTTAACGTGCAATATATAGTCATTTCTGATAAACATTCTCAAAATAACGTTATTATAAATTTCAGAGCGAATTCGAGTTATAGTGTTAATTCACAAAGTTTGTTGTAAAAATAATAAATAGTGCATTATACTAATTATGAAAAGCAGTGCAAAAAGTTTAAGGTTGTGCAAGTTATGAGGTTCCGAAACGTAATTTGATAATGTGACCCAAGTGCGAATGCACCTGACACTTATACCATTAATTCAATTAATTCAACTTTGACAAGACGCACGCATGCATGCAAGTCTTAAAAAACCATGGGAAAATACAAATCTACGAAAAAAGGTCTTAGTTAAATTCAAGGTTAATAAAGCTAGAATATGTATTGCATAGCCTAACAGTAAAACCAGCCAAACACTCGTGATTCTCCCCCATTAGTTTATAGAACCTACAACCGCTTATTTACGGTTTTAATTACCTAAGATAAGAAAAAATACTTTCTCCTCTGACAAAAAAAAATGTTGACTTTTCAAATAAAACAGGTTGCTGAATCTCGAGCTGAGTATGAAATTCAGCAGATGGTGATAAGGGGACTACGTGAGGAAGCAAATTGATGAAATCCCAAACTCAATCATTATATATAGGCCTTTATTTTAATGTGGGTCTTAAAAAGAGGACCACTTTGTTTAAATTAGTAACTTAAAAATTCCTTCGTTGCGAAGGATGGTGAAGCGAAAATTAATGTGTTCGGACTGCAGACGTTTATTTCAAGAATTTTGAAAGATGGCTGGGCCACACATGAGATAAGATGACTCGATGAGATTAAATGATGGGATGTGGGCAGTGCAATTGCCGCAATTGTTGTTTATTTCTTTCGTTTCGTTGTATTTTTTTTAAAAAAAAACATCATTGTGCTTAAAATGTTTAAAATTTTTTACTCTCGAAGACATGTGCAGAAATTTAAATAGACATTGCATAACGCAGATCCCCAACCAGGGCTTGCAGTTTGTTTAAGCAATCAGATGCGCACCTTATGCTCTCCCCCTTCAGTTTGGTCAAATTTAAATTTAGCAAAAGAATAAATCAACTTTGAATTTAATGATTTATGACATTTTTATAAGAAGAATAAATCAACTAAATACGCAAGCACATCCGGCGTGAAATGGGCCTAATGCATGTAAGTTAACATAATGTGCATGCATGCGTAAAATAATCCATGGTTATCCTACAGTTGTTGCTGTTGTGGTTTAAGGCCACAAAGATACCTAAATCCATGATAATAATTATCTTAAAATATTTTTATCCAGGTAAATAAATATATAGTGAAATTTAGACAAATTATTTGAAACATTTTGGTGAGGAGCCATTGATGCCAAAGGTTTAATTCTCGGATTACAACAATACATACAAATCCGAATTTATTTGCGTGCATTTCTACACAACAAGCATTCAACCCACTTGATTCAACCACTACAGATGCTGCATATCGATATACAATTCTAAAACTTTCCGATTACGTTATCAGTTGTTGCCATCTAATCAATTTAGAAATTTAAAAGTGACATCAAAAATTACATGAACACATTTCCATTTACCACCAAATCGAAGACAATTTTCTAATCAGGCACTCCAAATTGACTGTGCACAAAGAAAACACAACGAACATCAATTTTCATGTTCTAATATTGTCAGTTTAACATGTCTGAAAAATGATTACATGCAAGGTTACCACATGCAACAGCAGAAATTAAAGCACTAATCACATGTAACTTTTTAAATAAAAAAATATACACGTGATTAGATTAACTTTGACATTCTAGTATTAAACAATGTGTTTTCTGTTTTGCACCTATTATAATTGTACATGTAAATGATTTGGCGAAGAAATAAGCGAAAAGTAGAGATGAATTGAACTCACTTTCCCATCAGTCTCCATGCACGAAGAATCGTATAGAAATCCTATAGGCATTTTACATATGGCTTGCAATTGTCGAGCAGAGCACACCTCTAACCATTATTTAGTAATTCCTGGACTTCAGTATCCACGCAAACACTATTGTCTGGATTCAAATTTCAAATTGGAAGGTACAGTATAGTTCGCCGCACATTTCACACGCCTATGCATGCTAACGTCTTGGATGCACATAAGCGGATCCAAAGGACCCATAGAAAGGGATGGAAAAGGGGAGAATATAGGAGAAAAATTCCTCGCGCTTTTTAAGTTAAGAATCTCTAATTAAAGTCAAACAGCGCCATGGCAAAACGATTTTTCCCTCATGCTTATACCATTGGATGGAGTGCAAGTGTTGCATGGGAGATAAGAAAAGATTGGTTAAGAGGGGGACGTTCAGGGAAAGACTGCATCATATAGGGTTCATTGAAGAAATAAATCCATATATTCCAGTTAAATATTGAAACTTTATGGCTTATATGGTTACACTGGCGTGCACCTCACGTGAGCGCTATTAAAAATAATTCATTTGCATATGTGAACCGTAAATTGCATTCTCCTGCTTCGTGTTATCATATTCAAAATACATTTATAACGGTCCATTGATCAAACAAAGGGCATTCTTATAGAATATAGACAATGTTATACTTGCTTAAGTAAAAGCAATAGGAATTGTGTTTGAACTTAAACTGTTCAAAAGCGTATTTTGATAATATTGTATACATGTCTACTTGCCCTACGACGCGATAAGGAGGAACTTTTCAATCATGTACAAATTGTCTCAATTTAGAACATCCTCAAGCTGCCACATCCACTGAAGAATTTTTATTAGCATGTGGAAAAAGCACGAAACATGAACTGATTCTTTGTTAATTTGCACGATTTGATACAGTTATGCACCCAAAGGGTAAATCATGATTGTTTCGTAGTCAGCAATTGAGCCGATAAGCCCTTTCTCTCGGTTGAACAATTCCTGCTCATAGACCGAGATGATACTTTCGCTGTTCCACTTCGGACAAATGGATAACCGAACACGTTGGGTCAGCATCAATCTGGCTACAAATTTGTGCAGCATCATAAAATTCCTTAATAAACTAGCGTAATGGTCATCACAATCAACAACAACCATGCCTTTGGGTACAATTTGCTGAAACTACGAGTAATCATTCGGGATCCCGATGCTGGTGGAATTCAGCTTAATTAACGATACGTTACATTGTATAGTCGCAGACAGACGAACTGCAGTCATCAACTATCTGATAGCGCAAACAATAATTTACGTCTTAACTCGCCTATTCGAGCATCCCATAAATAACTGGGTTAAAGCAGCAAAAAACGCGACCCTACTCCTGAATGTTGTGACCGTAGTCTTAACTAAGATGAAATAGGGTAATGCCGAATTGTCTTGTATGCAAAGGTCATAAATTGACCATTTTTTAACGTTCTATTTGCATGGCATATACTGCTGAAAGTGATCAATAAAATGTGTATCGAAGCATACAAGCACACACTGAATAAGGTGAAACTCTTTATAAACTGCAAATACCTTATTATCATCAAGCTAAGCATACACTATAAAACCCGCCGAATATCTTTCAGGTTGTTACTGTCTTATGTGCGGAGGTTACCCCACCCCTTCTCCATTAACAGGGCGTTATCTCCAAATTCAATGACTGCCGCAGAATCTCTTCGCTCCACAGTCTCGCTCGTCACTTTTGTTTAAGAAGATATTGGATTTAATAATTCCCATATATAGATAGGTCATGTCGAGGCATACAGATTTGATAAACCCCCAAAGTGGAGGGACTTTGCTCGTATACAAGAATACAACTACTCGTAGCGTTGAAAAAGAGGAGGAAACCGTCTAGCGCCTAGTAAAACTATAAAGAGGGCCTATATTCCAGTGTGGAAAACAGAAAAAGCATAATTCCTAGGCCATGCAACGAGTGCACAGTGGTGATAACATGGGCCTGTTTGTGTGCTTCAGTTTATCACTGTCTGATTGAACCAGCCGTTGTATTGCTGATAGGCAAAAGCACACACACATACACACCAACACACACATGGCACATTGAAGCTAGGTAAAGCTCCCCAGTCCACGCAATTGCATTCTTGGCCCCCCAAACGATGGAGACACACGTGCTACGACGACTCGCAGCCTTTGGACTTTTGTGCATTTGGAATATCGAGAAGCCCACCTGTGACCACCACTGTGCAATGCTCGGGAAATAGCAGCATTAACAACTGCTATACCAAAGCTGAAGCAAAGACGTGCGGCTGCGCAGAAGTGCCAATTCAATTACCATATTTCGTGCACGCATCGTTATGCCAAATGTAGGACCTTCTCCCACTGAAGTTGGGCACTAAGTTTTGGATTATGTAATTGATAGCCTGACTTCGAAATGGAACATGGACAATGTGGGACCTTTACAGCCTCAACTGCTGATGGAGGGTGTCCTAGTGTAGTAGTTTGGCAGTTAATTGCTATGTGTCGCCTACATGCTTCGAGGTAAACGACAGGTACGATGACGTCACAACGATCGTACAGTGATGATTCGGGAATTGCAACCGTGGTCTTCGGCACGGTTTTGGTTCTGTTTCGGAAATCAACATACCACAAAGTCTATGTATGACGTTGTGGTTTCCCCAGCTAAAAATATGGCTGATGTTGCTGTATGCCGGTACATGTATGATGCACTCTACACGCCTAAGAGTACAATTGAAAGTGCACGAATTAAGAATCAAAATTCCCAATGCGGAATGTTTTCATTTCGACAATGAGCATTTGCAATATTTAAAAACTTTACTATATTAATTTTGCAATAGTGCATACCCGGTATATAACAACATTCAGAAATACATGTTAATGGATTGCAAACTGATTACCTAACCAGACCGCATACATTTCCAGCAGTTGTTGGCTTCGAAACTAATTATGGTATTTCTCATTATTTGCAACATCAACAATTGCTTAACATTTATGCTGAATGATTATTCAAGGGATATATACCTGTACATGTATGTTACAAGGATATTGCAAATGCGAAGATAAACGGTATACCGTTTTTGAACAATGCAAGAGGAGAACAACACATTTAAATCATTTATTTGAATGCTAATTTAGAAAAATCGTTCACATTAACAATAAGCAATCACAAATAGAAAACATTTTAAGCTAACTTATTAATTTAATTTTTTCCTCTAAAAATAGGGAAATTCGATTTGTTAAAAATAATATGGGTATGCTGTCAAATAAATAGCGAATTCAGTGTTTAACGTGTCTGTTAGAAAATTTCGTAACCCAATTACGATGAAAGAATCAGGTACATTTACTAAGTTTCTATATATTTAGGATATAGTAATTTTATACAGTGGCTTTTAATATTGTGTATACAGTATTTATTACGATAAACCAAGTTAACGGTTTTCGTTAACAGTTTTGAAAAAAAAAATGACATGCAGAAAATTCATTAAATCAATCGGCTCCCTAGTGCCTGCAAATGTTTATCGTACAGTTTTTGTTTGTGGTCAAGCGTTTGTTTTTGTGTAAATAAAAAATCAAACTGAATCCAGTGAAGTCATGCTGTTTCGCCAAAACGGAAGCCGTCAAACCAGAGCGCAAAAACGCTCACGCTTTTCCACGGCATGCGTAAGAACAAGAAGCGTGTAGGAAGCGAACTTCTTCACACCTGTTAATTATTGCGAATATTCGGAGGCAAAAAACCCGATTGAATATCATATTTATAGCCCAAAAAAATGCAAGGGGAGAAACAAGGTCTATAACAAAGGATTAAGTCTGCGGCAGTTAAAGTGAAAGTGAATTGTTTTTTGTCTATGCTGCTAATATATTCAGCAGATGACGAACATCCCTTTTTTTGGGGTGAAAAATAGGTTCATCTAAGGACACGCCATGCGGGCAGGTGTAGGTGATGGGACAGATGACGCTCCAAAGTCATGACATGTGGTCCACTTGCGAAACGTAACGAGACAAAAAAACAACTAACAAGCTTTTCATTCGAGTTCATTGGAACTAAAACAAGCCAGTTGCTAATTACGCATTCCGCTTATATATAACAGCTTCAATATAATTTTAATTACAAGTAGCGATTCAATAACTGCGCTGCAGCCTGCTGCGCTGGTGCACCTTCATAAATTCGCGTGTATCACGAACCTGCGTTTTAATTGGCCTGTGAGCCTAAAAGCATGAAAACCCCTTAGTGGAAATAATCGTTTTATAGTTTTTCATAATCATTAATTCATGCAAAGGGCCTATGCTATTTTACGGGAACAGACGAACAGCGGTGCTATTCGTGTCTTTGTGAATATCCAGTTCAGTTCAACATTGGCAGCCTAAAGCCAATTTTTGGCGGTATTATTACTTTCGCATGAAATAATATTGAAGCATGTTATAACAAATTTTTCGAAAATGTAATACGTAATAAATAAGGTTTGAAAAATGTAGGATTGACGAAGGCAGCTATATAAAGTGATGGTATAAGCAGAATGCAAGAGGGGGAGAAACAAAATCACATTTAAATAAACATGCACTGGTGAGCCCTTGGCGATTCAACTCGAGTTCTGACTATAGTTTTGGAGCAATGTATATTTATGGCCCTACAATGATTGTAAACTGAATTATAAATAACACGCAGACCTATTAAAGTTGCAGTCTGGTCTCTGGCAAAAGCGCACGATACGCCCATTACAGCAAAATAACAATTTCGACTAACAAAATCACTGATCCTCTAGCCATTATTGTGGGTCGAAAGTTGGCTGAATATTACTGCTAGTCGTCATCCATTTCTTAAACGTCATCTTGCGTTGGAAACAAAACAATAAGAACAGTGAGCTGCTCAATGTCGGATTTTCCTTTCAGCAAAGGTATAGTGCAATTTTTAATCGAATAGCTTTTGGTATTCTTTTTGTGCAAACTTCACTGAATTTCAACTTAAACTTACGACCTCGCATACACATGTATACCGTATAATATAGGCTTATAGGCTATGCATGAATTCGGAAGGGCTTTTCATGGTTGCTTTTACAGGAACAGACTCGTATTTCCTTAATCTTATTTCCTTAATCTTACACGATGCCAAATCAAACACTTATCAGATTTCCAATGATTCGAACGGAAATTAGAAATACTTGGATGCCCATTTATTGACGGCTTAGCCCAACACAAGATTTACAAGCAGCTTCGCTGAACTAAATTCCTCTGATAAACAAAAAAAAATGCAGGTCTCCGAAGACGTCTACCTACTGTGCCCCTAAACACATACATCGCAGCAATACTCGCTTGATTGCAGTGTTTGCCGTACTTTAAGGGGGGACTTGTAGTTTCATTTAAGAAGCAATCACAGTGGGTTTTGAATTTTTCTTTAAAATTTATTAACAACAATAACAGCACGAAGTTCACAAAGAACTTGTGGAAATGATAGAATACATAGTCAGATTTACACGACAAAGACCATATTTCAGCGCCAATACGACATTTAATTCAGGCCAGGTATATTCATGATAAACTAATTCTGCTCAAGATCCATTGTTAAAGTAGGTCGCAAGTCCTGAACCTTCAATATTTAAATTCGAATATTGTTTTCTGAAAAATGTACAAATATTACATATCATACTCGTGGAAAAAAATATTCAAATTAATTATTTTCTGCATTTTAATGATTATATTTTAAAATAAAATGAATGAAAAAGAACTAGTCATGATCAAATTAAATTGTTTTTTCGCCCAAATTAATTCATTTACGTATTTTTTCATTTGTATACCGTATGAATATTTCAGGCTGAACCCACAAAATAATTGGAAACACGTTCATATTGATTCAAATTGTTGACGCCGCATATTACTGTACATGTTGGGGTTAGACGCCCATTAATTCATGAAATCAGTTGTCCATTTTACAATATCACAGTAAGTCATTCAAAATTAGGGATCCAATTTACACATTAAAGATCGAATAATCGTTTTCTCGTATATGCAATTTTGGCTATATGTGGCATTTAAAGTTGTGTGTTTACTGGACATTATTTAACGACCCAACGGCAAATCTCGACAATAAACAAAACCGACAATATTCATTAAATCTTTCAGACCCACTAGTACGTCCAGTGGGACATTTTTCTCATTTTCTTAGCAGTATCACGCGTCTTAATGGCGCCACTTGGGTCGAAATGAATTTAATTCGTCCTAGCTTTCTTATAACAGAAACCTACAACCAGTTCACGTGACGAGCATAAGAAACAACTTCGAAGAGGTAATCGAGGTTTTGCTCGGGGAGTTTATCGCGAATCTCCTCCATATCAGGTCCATGGCGCTCGTGAAATGGAAGGCATTAATGGCTCGCTGAGCTTCGTGTATAATTACTTTCCAGTATAATTTATCACGAAGGATGACACCCCAGACCCCGTCGTGATGCGCGTTATTAATCCTCTCAAGCTCGCATATTTTGGCATCGTGCTGGAGCAATAGGCCAAAATCAGGGCTGGCACTAACTCCCTACAGGGTGTGTAACGAAAAAAGTTATATGCAGCGAGTTTATCGCGGGGATTTTACGAGCACCGCATGGGACGAAATTTGAGTTTGCTTAATTCGACAAAGTAACAACTGTCGGAGCCCTCCGAGGAATCGTATGGTGAAAACAAACCCATTCAAACTGGTATTCCATGGACCATGGGTGAAAAAGTTGCTCGCACCTGCGGGTAGAGGGCGTGAGTGGTACTATCTCAGGTATGATAACGAAGAAGGTGAAAGTACAAATAAACCAGGTGAACGTCCAAAGCCACTCGAAGGGTTCATGCTATTTTCCCTGATTACAAGCCCCCTCTCTAGTTCATGACGTAATAAGTCTGAACAATTAAATTCATATACATGTACACAAATTCGTATATGAAAATTCGTGGAACTAAGTTCAATGAATGCGTAAATCATTAAATTAAGGTAATGAAGTGAGAATGATTAGTATTAATGATAATGGTTTCCATCTTTTAAATTATGCATGTACATTATACATGTAGGTACTGCAATATTGTACATTTGCTCAAGTCATCAAAAAGAGCAGATACATGTATTTCAGATCAAAAGTACGAATTTCATGGTGTATTTTAGCGTCAAGAGAGCTATTACACTGCAAAGTGACTATTTGCTTAGACACTGCTGTCATGTGACGTTACATGTCATACCTTCACTCGCAGTTTAAACAAGTTTTTACAAAAATTCCACACAGGTCACCGTGAGTGGAAGTATCCTGTTCATTGAACAATAGTTCAACCGAATAACTTGTCTCAGCAATTTCTAATCACAACTTAATTACTGGTACACTAGCAAACAGAATTCCATAAACCACCCCCATGAAACGTCATTCCTAGATGGGTGAAAGATTCAAACATCAAAACCCATTCGGGTCATAACATCGTTTGACCAAATCCGTTTGAACTATAATCTGTTTTCACCACACGTTGAAAAGGTTTGGAGAGGGAACCGACATTGGACCCAGATTTCAAGCGGCACTCCGCCATGATGCGTGGCCCCAAGGGTTCCTGCCACCATGGTCTGCTGCACCTTTAGAGCCAAAAAAAAACGAAGAGGGGAATAATGGGCAAACGAGGACTCACTCATTTGTGAACATCGCTCGTTGACAATTATTTTCTCCTTTCCGTTTATTAGCTTCTAATGGTGGTGGTGGTGAAGGTCTTAAAACGGCTATTAACGACCTTTTCATGGCAGCCATTTACCTCGTCTCCTCCCGGTCCTTCATGCATGTCTTGGCAGCCAACCCAAGTGAAATATGACTGGTGGCCCATTTCAGAAGGGCTGCTGGAGCCACACACTGTTTATGTTCACTTTCCATTGGGAACCATAAGCCCTACTTCCGCCATATTGTTAGCGTAACGTGATGGAAAACCAACATTGCCCATGCATAAAAGGTTCGGACAAAGGTTTCTCACCATGGACACTGGTCCAAGCAATGAGACGACATTTAGAAGGACCAGAGGGCAAGGCCACATTGCTGAAAGACGCTCTGTACGAAAGACCTAAACGTTGTAACTTAGATATCATCCACTGTCCACGTTTACATGCATTCTTTAAATCGCTTTGAACTGAGTACGTCATGCATGAAAACGAGGTTCGCCTACCGGGACTCGAGTTAAAGCAGACTTGATTTGAGAATCTGCATGGGGGTTATTTTACTCAAGACACTCGCTTAATGCTTGTGGCAAATACCATGTAAACTAGCTTAACAAGACTTTGCGGGAAATACAAAACCAGAAACAGCTAAGCTCCTCATGCAGGTAGTCTTGCAAATGTATGGGCAATATGGTACGGGCAGCACTGGGTATGGGGAACTACGGTATACTGTATCTGGTTTTAGCAAATACAAATACATGTAGAACACACCTCCAACTTGGCACGACGAGTAACTTTACAAGTGGTCACGAAAGCTAAATTCACGTCTCGTTGCTTTGTTGTAAGGTGGGTTTTATTTAAGTTAGCATAACATCTTTATATAAACGTAGTGTAACACAAGTTTATCTAAAGGACTTACAGGTGTAAATGAAGATGACTCCATAAATAGCATGCCCTACCCATCTGTGTTAGCGATAGGTTAATCTTTATTCCAACTGTGGAAACCATTGCACCAGCTACATGTACGGTGCTGTTTTGTAACATACTTAAAAGTATCATCCGGATGGTAAAGCCAAGAAGACACAACCCATTACAGCCTGACCAAATCGAATTTGGGAAAAAGCGCCAGCAGGGCATCATGGCGCCACGACCCATAAACCTCCTAGGAGCATGGACGCGGGTTGGCCATCAGAAAGGCTATCCATTTCAAAGCGCCAGCGTCACACTTCCTCCATATTTATTGTGTCACCACAATGGGACAGATGTAAATAACCCAGCAGGGAAACGTATACAGGGTTGGAACTGAGGTACCGAGCCATCCTCTCTGTACTCTTGCAAGATTTGGGTAGCTCATGAGGGTCAACATAATATCCCTACTGTGCGTGAGACTGGTCGGCCACTGAGTGACAGCCAGTACCCATGCAGGGGTCCCCGTCCGGCATCAGCAACCGAGATTGCGCACATATATCAGTCAAGTAGAAATGATAAAATCGACACAATGTGAAAATAGATATAACTCGTGAATGTATCAAAGTGGGGAGACGTGCATTGGGGTGGGCCACATTCTTCGGCGCACCAGCATGGAATGGCTCCAATTTCAACCTAGTGTTGATGAAAATGGGATTTTATCGACGGGATCGGGGCATGCAAATCAGGCCTTACCAAACAGTCCATGTAGCCACCAAATCGGACAAGTGATGATTAAGGGTGGACCTCCTATGGCACTGCCCCACGCGAACCATGGCAAGGATATCGTATTTGAATTCTGGATGACAAGATTGGAAAGTTTCAACCTGGCAATGTTTTTAGTCAGCAGTCAAATTAACGAAAACGAAGCAGGCTCTGTCAATGTCTTACGTACTTCCAAGTGACTCGAGCCTGTCCCATGGCATCAATACCTAGGTTCATTTACAGAACATACATGTAGTTCATGCAGTTGGAGCAGAGGATAAATGAGCTTCAAGATAAGTCATTGAAATTCGCTGGATTACTGCATATGATATCAAGCTTTTTAATTGGGCACCTACACCTGTGTACGTGATACATACATGTACAACAAGGATGTGATACGTATTCAAGAACGAGCTATTCTTAATTTAACACGATAGACCGACGCATATCGTACTGCATATTGAACGATTCGTGTACATGTGCATGAATTTGGAATATGAGATACGGTGTATGCAATTGCATGTATATTCTTTTTTGGAATTTGGTATGTTCAAAATAGTTTTGTCTTTGTGCCACAGACATGCATGCATTGAACATTACGTACAATGTTGATCTCAGTTATGCCAAACTAAAAAATAGGATAAAAGCATTAATTTAATGGACCTACTTGCACATGTACAATATATGTCAAGTCGCATATCCCTTTATTACATCACTTCCCTTCCACATGAGCCCTGAACACCCTTCATGGGTGCAGGAGATTCGCCTTCTGCAGCCTGCAGGATGATCCCGTTTGAGGACGAGGAAGACAATTGCATAAAAATGCATATTTTTAAATGTAACCCAATTGGTCCCAACAGATTTCCTACGCAAACAATAACCGCCGCAGCATGCATCCAGCGCTGCGCTCCATAAACCAATTCTGTAACAAAGGACCTCAACCGCTTACGACTAATTGTAGTCCATTTTTGGATGGAAATTAGCCGCACGTAGCGAGAGCGCCGCAATAAATCGCCGATGCGACCCCTGGACAATGCCGCCCTCGTGACAAGTGCAATTCAGTTGGGCCTAATGGGTCCTTTGAACGTCCATTTAGGTGGCAATATACCACCTACGGAGCTCGGGAAATCCCCAGCAGATGGCGGGGATGAAACCATCCATTAACTCTTGATCCCCGAACCCAACGCTTGTTTGATGTGGTTTTAAACCCTGGTATCAAAGGCAAATCCCAAATACATCTAGGGCAATCTAAAAGCAATCAAAACCCGCCAAGATATACATGATCAACATTCGCCCCTCCAAACATACGAAAACTTCAATAGTAATCGAATGCATCGCGATAGAACGAGACCCAACCGATGCTACAGACCCATTCTGGCATGCCCTTCATAAAAAATGCAATAACTAAGACTTTCAGAAAGAGATATCGTCTGCACACAGTAGATGTCGATTGGAAACAGTTATATAGGGATTGTCCCGAATGGCTTCTTACTCTTTAATTATATACTGCATGGTAGCGGACAGTTTATGGTAAAACATGATTTATTGCTGAACATCATGTCTTTTGGCTTTTGAAACTTAGAAGAACAATGATACAGTAGCTCCACCCATGTTAATTAGCCAGCATCTACATATTTATCACCCACCTTATGCGGGTATCATATGTACGATTAAAACGTATCAAGGTCGGACTACTCCTTTACCTTCTTCAGTGCATGTTTGCTATTGTTGGCACGTATTGCAGACACCTGGCCTTAATACACGCCCGTAATAATGATAATGGCTAATGGCTAATGGCTAATGATGATATACAGGCTTGCATGTAAAGAGCTAATTTCGGTTACAAATTAACCTTCTGTCCGCAATTAATTCTGATATTCGATAATCGTCAAAGGGTTTCCACCCATAATCACGCAGGCTTCATTTTTCGATACGACCATCTTGGCATTTTTGACAACAATGTCCTCAGAAAGTGTTAATAATGAAAACAGTTACACTAATCGTGTGATTCGAGTAAAGAAAACGATCCCAAATTACAACGTGGATATCGTTAAAACTAAATGTGGATCAATCAATATAATCACATCCACGTTCGACTGATTTTTCATTATCCAATCAGGGGCTAGGGCTCATCTCCAGCCGTACGCCCAATGCATGCAGCCACTTGAGCAGAAAACTTCAATTTCGCTGAAACTAATTCAATTTCGTGGTTGACTGAGCGGTTGGTCAGTTATGACTAAATGGCATGAACTGTCGACCATAAGATAGCCCCGATAAAAACATATTCGTTTCTGGATGAGCCAGCAAGAAAAATAACAAAGATTACAGTAAATGTTGAATTACCTGACTTGGAATTGATGGCTCCATCATCAAGTCTGCATGATGAAATCAAGGATGGTGCTGAAGTCGACAAGATTCCATAGTGCTGATTCTGGTAGTGATGGTAGCGTAAAACAACACTTCTAACTCAGATGTCATCTACATGCACACTTCATCATCGTTCATCAACATTTGTAGTACATAATGCATTTGGACTGTAATCTTCCTGATCCTGAAAATAAAGATAATGTTATATTAAAATACATGTATGTTAATGCTATTATTATTTTACATGATGCTTACTCAGCTGGACATTTTACAACGCTTTGACATTTATTTTGATTATAGCCATTGCTATTTAAAAATGAAATTTCCAGACGGTCAAAACAATTATGGAAACTATGGTTACCAATAAAGTTAGTTTTAGTGTCATTCTGGCATAGCGCCATCAACAGAATAGACGTTGCAATACAAATGGGCTATCACGAAGTTTGAAAATACATTTGTCATTGGGAAGTTTGTCAAAGGTGACCACACATAGAATGGCTGTATACAGATTGATCACAAAATTGTCCCACCTCAAGCCATCCCCTTTTTACTGGCTTTCAAGACTGGTTCTATCATATCAAACACAGCGGTCATCCATTCAGCAGCAAAACAAATATATGAACACAAAGCATTTTATGAAGTCGCAATATATTGTTCGCAGTTCAAGCCCTGTTTGTGCCATCTTTAGCAGTCCCGCAGTTCGAGGGACAGTTCAAGGTGGCCAGACTGGTAACGTGCGTACAGCGCATGCATTATGGAAAGGGTATTTGTTTGAGTAGAGGGGGGAAGAGAAAGAACGTTCTAAAATATGGCACTTCAAAGCATACCATGTGTATACACAGACTTTTGTGAATTAGACGTTTTTATATATGTGAAATGGGATTTTTATATAGTACGGTGACACGGGATTCCGCCAAAATAATGGCAAAGGAGTCCTGTAAAATATCCCCCGCTGAGTCCAGCCCAGTCCAGGGATTTGGACCCATATACAAGCCCATCGGGGGGTGAAGGGTCAGCCGGTGAGGGTGACTGCAGCAACGGCAAAACCAACGTTTCGTGAAAAGGAAAGTAAATTGGAAAGGTGGCATTTATAACACGACTGACTAAACTGATACCAAAGAACTATTATCAAAAATGTGGGCACCAGGAGGCAGGTTTTGGCGCTTCATTAAACCCCCACTTTACAAAAGTCGCTCGATTGTTGACCAGCTCAATGGTCAAATATTTGTCACTGACTTTCTTGGGTGAAATCATTCGGCTAACGTTTCCCTATGCATTACATTGTGATTGTATTAGGGGTGATGTTTGGAAATTGTCAAAACTCAAAGTTTGGGTTAACACCATGGACAAAGCCCAAGGGAGAAGAGAAAGTTTATGCATGAGAATATGCTACTAGACTTGTGTATGATGAGACCTTTTAAAGTCAGCATCTTGGAAGGGAGAAAGAGAGGGTTCACCAAAAAAAAAGGACATTCGGTTTATTTCCATCGAGCAAGTCAGTTTGACACTGCTTTATGGAATCAAGATAACTTCTTAAAGTACATGTAGATTACAAACTTACATGTTTAACAGCTGTAAGAATTTGTAATGTTTGCGACGAAAAGCAGGAATAGAAACGCCGGGGTGCACTTCGGTATAGTCCCTTCTCAAAGCATAGACTATGGGTGATTGAGCTTATCCTAACTGCTTGCAAGCTGCCAGTGATTGCCTGCGGTTAGGGCTGGCTAAATCAGAAGTCACGTGTACATTATACATGTAGGTTATGCAAACATGCAGTGCACGAGAATAAGGGTACATGTAAATTACGACATCTAGAACAGCTGTCATTCTTAAATACTAGACAAAAATTATATCGAGTTGAAATATACATTTTATGAGCAAATTTGGATATCGAAGTTTATCTAAACACTTATTTACCAACCAGACTGCATGGCGCCATTTTACTTATCTCACATATAATGTAATTTGGAATCACACAAGCACAATAGTACATGCGTGTACTCTCCCAAAAAAAGCAAAAACAAAAGCCTGTTTTAGGCAATAGCACCAGCTCACAATGTGTATTGGGTTCATAAAGATGGCCGACAAGACTCAACAGTTCGTATGGCCAGTACACGTACCATCCCTTTGAAAACGTCAGCTATAGCGTCGCACTTCACGTTCCAATTTAACCTGTGGCCATGACGGAAGGAGGGCCGTTTGGAGCGCATGTCGTGAAACTCCCAAAGGGTAATAAGATATCGTGTATTGCTTATAATTCACGGCATTTAAAAGGTTCCGAAAAGATTAGGCACATACAAACGAGGTGTCGGGCAACCTTACGACGACGTTATCCGCGCTTTCTATGAAACGGACAGATCGGTCCTTTTATAGGGCAGCAGATTAAGGGAGAAGGGCGAGGAGATAGGCGATCGGAACGACGATTTGGCCGACTGTAAAATGCGACCTTCGTGAGAAATTTGCCGTTGACATCGAGATAATCTCGAACACATCCATAAAGGTCCGTCCTCACCTAGAGCAAGAGGGCGGTATTGTACGCGCGTATGCGGAACGTCAAGATAAAAGGTCCTCTCTTTTATAACATGCACGTCTACAGAAATGGCCGATGCGATGATCTGGTTAAGATACGACTACAATATCCATCCGAATCGACAGGACCAAGATTATGCGCACGATTGAATAACACGGATATGTGGTCAGATGATGTCGATTTGCTTCCATGTCAACGCAGCCAGCGAAAACCACTTCGAAAAGTAGCATACATATACATACAGTACATGCTTTCGTATTGGGCAACTTGGATTCAAGAAACTAACCGTGAAAACTGGAAAATATTTATAACGTACTCATGAGGCAATTTGGAAAAAGGATTGGATAAATACCATTCGATAAATACTACAAATGCTCGGGTTGCAAGGGCGTGAGAATGACCAATCAAGATACCACTCGAGATATTCAAAACGTTACTTAAAACTGATTTTCCGATAAATTATAAACTACTATAAAATTATAGTAAAACGAGTCCTAGTCATTTTTCCTTGCGAATACATGTGCAGTAATCCACAAAGAAGACGATCATCTTATAACGGTAACCAGCTCCACTTTTGCACACAACAAAAATAAACAGAAAAATTAAAGATTAATAAGTTTTCACCTGATGCAAAGACCATAATGAGTATATCAAACAAAACATAAGTTTTACTCCTGTTGGAAGCACGATTGTGTTGACATCAATCTCCATTAAGAGGAGTGAAATTCTTAAGATTCAGTTTTTTGCGGGTCTCGCGATTTGAGATTTATGTCATGGCACGAAATTTAGATCCAACACAGACCATTCTTTTGCAATTCGAGTTTCTTTGTTCGAGCCATCATTGCGGGAGTTTTGTCTTATTTTAGAAATTATCATTACCATTAATGTCCTTTTGTCAAAAAGTCAAGCGTGTTAATGGCGCGAAGAAAAATGCCATCCCCCAGACATTAAAGTCGAAGACCACCTTGTTTTTCTTGAATGAGACGACCCGCTGTTTACTAATGTGCATTACCCGCGTTTTCGGACAACAGGTGACCGTCATAAGCCCCTTCCCCGAAATGGAGGCCATGTCGCCAATGCCTATAAAAGTCAATTTTAAATGAGGCCATTAGGATGACAGAATTCCGTTAGCTTGTCACAAAAATTTTACACATTCCCCAAACACGTGGATTGCAGTCGCCAACGACACCCCAGCAGCCCCCCAAATGGCCATCATCATCATCATCAACATCAGCGAGATATGGTCAAGGACCTCGTGCACGCGCCCAAAGTGCTCACCTGTGCTCAAGGACTCGGATGAGACGTAACCTGAGCAAGAGGGCTAATGGCCATTCCACCAACGGGCCTCTTGGGTGACCCCTTACCACGCATAAAAAGTAGGAACAATTAAAATGTACACGGAGGAACTAAAGGATGGCGCCAGCATTCCACCCCGGGACAAACGGTTTTGGGAGCCCCCCATATATCTCAACATTTACTGACTCGCACCCTCGGCACCATCATGACCTCCCTCCACCCTCTCCAAAAGACCCACGGACAGGTACAAGTTGACGTACAACAAGGTGCTGTGAGACAAGAAAGCAATTAATGCCACGACCAAGTTTATTGTGAGGCTATAACGAGGTTCAGATTACCCTTAATGAGGGTATATGGCTTCCTCGCTGACCATCCAACAACCGGTAAGGATCAGGACTAGAATAGGTAATGGCACGAGGGGGCCCTGGCACTCTGCACTATAAACGGCTAAAACAATGGAAAATTTGAACAGACATTTTGCAAATGTCTCAGAGTTTAGAGGCAGTTTTGCTTATTTTTTTTTCGGTTTGGGCGCCATTTTGAAAATCTCACCAAAGCGAACTCCCTTGCTCAAGCAATACTGTACCAGTCTGTACCATGTCAAGCAGTCAAACTGACACAGACAGTAGTTTACACAATAGAAACATGACCATAGTTTAAATATCAATCCATATCCAAAAGGCATACAAGGTATAGGAACTGAATAATCTGTATAAACTACTGTATGCATGCACGCAACTACACATGTAGTATATGAAATACTGCAATGTGAAGGGAAAATTTCACAAGTCACCAAAGCAAAGCCACTGACTCATTGACTCATTCATCACTTCTGGTCATTATCCATGTCAACACTTGTCTTTTGTCAGAATGTGAAACTTGGTAACGATATTCCAAGTAAAGCATGCCCTCGTCGAATTTCTGTGTATCTCTCAGGAGATGCATGCTACTTGTACTTGACATGCTGACGAAGCCATTATGTTATTCCATTTGAAAAATTACCAAAGCGAATTTTGCGAATTTTGAGCAATGACACAAAACAAAATCACGAAAATCCTCGAACTGGAGATGCATGTTTCTCCTCTTGCAGATAATGCTCAATACATGTACCGGTATATGATAAGGCATTTGCGTAATGAGTAATTTTTATGAAAATCTCGCAGTGATAAAACTGATGTCTGTCACCACACATTACATGTAAAAAAAACTAACGATGCACGTGTACTCGGCGCATCATTACGTTTGACATTTTTCTATCATTGTAAATTTTGCGACGCAAGCAGCGTGGCCCTGGGAGGTTTCCAAATGCCATATCGGACATCGTTGATTGCTCGTTTTACGATGCCCTTCTTAAACGTTGGCCACTAAAGGTCCACTTAAGATTCTCCGTATTCTAATAATGAGAGATATCCGAAGGCATTGACTCGTCCATTAAGCCCCAGTGCGGACACGCACACATTCCTTTTGGTCGCCTCTTCTACCAGTTCTCCCCTCAGATTGATGACTGTTGTTTTTTCCCTTTTTATGATGCTTGTCACATAAAAGAATGATGGAAAGACACCAAAAGACATCTTTATGCATTTAATGAGAATATCTGTCGAGTTCCTTGAACATCAGAAGGGCGGTTTCAAAAGTCGCTCAATTTTTTTTCAATAAGAAGCTATAGAGCCATGCAACACATTCTGGTGCAACAAAGGCTTGGTTGCTCAATGCAAAAGGCAGACTTCAACGTTGAGACAAGTTCTAGCCAGAATTTAGGTGAGAAGTTTCGAGGTAAACGTTGCTTTACTATTGACGCGAAAAGCAGAAAACGAAGAACTTTCTGGATTGCCCCCTCCAACAACCTACAATCGGTGCTGCTGGTGAGCTTTTTTGGCGATTCTGTTGTGACAGGGGGCATGCAGTGACTATCAAAATTTAATGCCTCCTATTTAATAAGACGACATTGAGACATTAAGCAAATGTTTTCGAGACCTAAAGCATGGGGGGAATACGTTTCCCATTGCCTGGATCAAAGGCAAGAAAGTGGCATTGGTCAAAAATTGTAATTTCTTCATTGACTTTTGGGACTATTCTTTCACTCTTGCTCATAACCTTAGCTATTCACGTCGAGTAACGAAGTGGGTAATTTTCCCCGCACTTAATAAGCGTAATCTAACTACCAAAAAAACCATCAATAAAAATGCTACGAAATTATTTACTGCGTCGATTCAATTAAGTTATCATTAAAGCCGATATCAATAATCTGTTGAACAAACACGGCATGCGTTATTGCTTATCGCAACTGCCTGCATCCATCCAAACTACACACGCAATGCGTTCCTGCCACGACAACGTACCCCCATCCTTGAGCGACATCTGGATTAATCAGACGAAAACAAAAGGCGCACTAATTAAATGATGCGACGCTGAAAGTCTGCCAGGCTGCCATGGAAGTCAAAAAATGCTCAACCCGTATCGATACTTATGCATGCAGATAAAGGTGCGTTCACACTATATGTCAAAACACTTTGTACTATAACACATTAGTTTTTAACTCTGTTTACAACTTGTAATATAACGCCTACCAGATTACGTGGGTCATGAATACTACAAAATGTTTTTTAAACAAGTTTTACAACTTTGCAACATAAAACGTTTTGTTATATTGTGTAAACGCACCTTAAATTCACAATTTGCATGACCGTTGTTGTACAAGTATAACAGGTGCCAATTTACGCGCTCAAATAAAATACTGTAGTCGAAATTTATTTTACTTTAGGGCCATGTTTTCATTCCTAATATACCTTATGCGGTCAGGGTTACTGTCATTATGTCGAAGCAAACAGTAAGTTATCCTAATGCCGACCCTACGCGACCAGTGCCACTGTATACGTCGTTATTTCGATACTAACAGTAGGCCAAGTTATCCTAAACGGTCAGTGTTACTGTCAATATTTCGATAGACAGTAATTAAGTTATCCAAACCGTCGGATAATCGACAGTAATCAGAATGGAAAATCAATTCATCAGTACCGCCCCCACAAGGTCAGTTTTACTGTCCGAACTTGTTGAATCTGATAGTATTACTAGCCGTACAGCCCCCATAAGTAAAGGAATGGCTAAATTCCACTTAAAGGTTGGTGAAAATCTACAGATGAAGGTCTACATGTAATGACTTAACATCTAGTAACTACCTGGTTCTGTCGTCTTAACACCAGCGAAATTAACGCTTAATGCAGAAATACGTTAACTGCGCACATCATCGTCATGCATAAAGCACGCACATACTGTATATGTAGTGGTCATCATAAAACAGTCCATGAACTAATATGATAATTACCTACTAATGATCGCCTTTCTGGGTGGGTAATTGACAGTTTACGCCATATTGAAAAAAAAGTAGAATTTCAACGCCTTCCTTTATGGAATCTCACGTTCCACAGTTGCCATGTTCGCCACCTCCTCGCGCATCGACCCGTGACTCAATACAACGAATCAACGCTGGTATTTGAGCGGCAAATTCAACCTCCGGAAAAAGCCGGTTGTCGTATAAATTCAAAAACCATGAATTGTGACTGACCCCGAAATTCGCGATCCAACATCGAAATTGACGCCATTCTCCCTGTTGCCTCGATCGCCTCATAGATGGCGCGGCTCTGCCACGCCGACGCCACGTTCGATAGCTGGCGATTTGAAAAACTCGCTGACGTTTTCGGTTTTGCATTCCGTTTGCTGATAAGAGTTTATTAACTGCCATGGGAAATTAATTTCCGAACAACGTCATGGAAATCTGGGGAAACAATAAAACTTTTGTCAACGCGTCCTTGCGCAAAAACAACCGATTGCGCTCAAAGGGAAGGCTTTTCTATCAGTTTCGAATGCGAAGCTGTTTTTTTATGCACTTGTGAAACACCTCGAATGAAACACGAGCTAGGCGTCTTATCAGAGTTGTTGCAAAATCCGAACACATTGGGCAGGCGCCAATGAGAACTAGGAAAATTAGCGATGGGCCCGATATTCACACCTTTCCCAATTTCCGATGGCCAGATTGCGGATTCGCATGCACGTTCGGAATTTAATGAGGGCTATAATAACATTTGCTGTAGTCGATAGAAATCTGCAAATTGCAGGCTAATCAAGGTGAGAGAAACTTGATTTGTGTTTGGCGAAATGTTCGTGCTCAATTTCATCAGCCTGCCCGCTGATATACAACGTGATACGTGCCCATACTGGATTACATTTGGAACCCATAAAAAGCGTTTAGCAATTCAACGACACGCCAATAGATGGCGCATAGATGGCGCTAACTTTAATTTGTCCACAATTTGCCTGACACTTGGGTCTTGGCCATAACTGAACACACCTTTAGGGCCTACAAGGTATGTGGTGTGTAATACGCCATTTAAGAACATGTATATGTGTAGGAAAAATAAGCAATTATCTTAATTTTATTGAATGTATCATTAAGATCCGAAAAAAAATTTCATTTTTATTTTTTAATTGTGGACGACCAATGCACCTGCTGCAAACCTAAATCGAATCGTTGTAGCAGTGTGTCAAAGGATGGCGCCACTTGCCTACCATTAACTAAAATAACCATCTGCTGCGAGTCCATCCTCAGCCACAGGGATGGCTGAACTACATGTATCAATGGGTACCCAACTGAAGTATTTTCACGAATCAGAATTGCGCATGCTCCAACAATTTCAATCTGATCGAAATCACTAAACACGATATACGTTAACATAATCACGCGTCTGCTAATATTATATTTCCAAATTTATACACTAATTTGTCAGATACGCCGCTATAGAAAAGAAAAGAATGTTATCTTCATAAACGAGTATAGGCTATAAGAAGCCCCTAATTCACACTTCATTATCTCCAGATGATGTTGAACTATTTTACAAGTTTAGCCGCAAAGCTGGCACGTTTTGAACTCCTTGCCCCCTATTATGTGCACGATTCTAAACACAGATCAGAGGGGCGGATGTTGCGTAAGATTTCACGAGTTCTTCGCCTGCAAATATGCACGTTTTAACTTTGTTTTTAGGAACGTGTTTACTAAATATTACCTACGCGTGTGCACATTTACAAAAAACGTACGACGCATACGTGTAATTAAATCAGAATTCAGCTTTATGGCAAATCTTCTAAGTTGTAATAGAACACTTTCTTGAGCAGTTTGGAAATTGTTTGTTACCAAAAGTGAAAAATACAAAGATTGAACACTGAACGTGATGTTGAGCAACCCTCATACGTGAGAAAGAGGAGGACTTGAACCCACAAATTCAATCCTGCCAGGAGTTCCCGAGATCTGTATCCCCCTAATACAACATATCTCATGCAGCTATAGCGAATGTGGGCTGATTTATTGGGCCCTACCTGTCGTCACGCCCATTCCATACCCGTCTACACCCCCTGTCCCCTGCCAGGCCTCTACAGGTATTCTTGACACATTTATGGCAAATTATGCGCGCAGGTCCACATCAAGGACCTTATTCCGTACGTGCTCGTCCATCATAAATATTGGTCGACACGGCCCTAAAGTTCCCAACCTCAAGTAAACCATTTTAGCTAACTTTACAATGTGCATGTATCACAGTTGCAATTTAGTCCATACCATCTATTATCATGTATGGCTCATACAGCTTCATTGGACCTTTAATTTGTGTCCTCAATGTGGTCACCAAATGGTGGGCAAATTCACGAAAAGTTTGCTAAAAGGCTCTAAGGGCCTGCATTAGCAATTTCCCAAAAATTCAGTTCCTGCATTTCCCGCCAGGTATGACGCCCCTCGTTGGTATCGCCAAAATCTCGCTTGCCCATGAAAGGGACGCTATTCCTACAGAAAATTGGTAATGATGAGCTATTAGCGAATTGGGAGGGGCCCATCCATTGAAAAAAGAGATGCAGAGATTCGGAGGCGACGGCCCATGGACACAATGGCGTGGGGCTAGGACCAGCGATTTAATCTCGACGAACACCCAGCATTTCTAAAAGCAAAATGGAAGGAGGCTGGGCTTCGATCGAAATTCGAGAAAAAGGTTGGTCCTGCGACAGCTGGAGACAGTCGTCGACTAACGGAAAGTGTATGCTGTGCTCAAAGGACTAAAGGAGTCTGCTTTCGTCAAATTTCTGATTATAGCCGCTGGTGACCTCACCTGCAGGAGTGATGCATGTGAGATGAGTGGGATAAAGTCAACTGCTAAAGACATGCGTTTGTGTGACTGTGACATGCAGTGATTTTGGAGATCAGAGAAATCAACAGCATGCGACTAATCTGAAAGATTTGTCTTTCATCGTGACATTTGGCCCAATGCGCTTCTGAGACACATTCGAAAGACTACCTAATACAGTGAAACTTCGATTATCCGCCAGGGGTCGGGACCGCGGGTTTTGCTGATATACGAATAGACGGATAACGGAATATATACCTGGACATTTACAGATGATGTACCGTATTTCATCGAGTGTAAGATGCCATCGATTGTAATACTGAAGACACACCGAACTAAAATCTAGTTTTAGAAACTAGGTAATGGCTGTGTGTTTTCCACTCGGAAAACCAGATTATATGTGCATATTTCGCATATGTAGGTGTCACCCTTGGTGTCATTTGATATTAGATGCCAACGATTGCAAGGTACACCAGAATTGATTTTTGCGAAAATGTGGAATTGTGATCATTTCTACGTTGACATGATTGTTAATTTACTTTACTAGTTTCATGTTCTTCCGCAAACTCAACTTTTCTTTTCTATTGGTAATCGTAGTGCAATCTTTTTGATATCATGCCGACGTGCAATAAGGATCAAAATGAACGAAGTAAAGATTACACTTCGTATCGCAGATTAGGACACAACCAAAACTTTTTAGCCTTTTCTGCATAAAAACAGTATGTTTGGTGTAGTACTGTAGTGAACAAAACGCGGGAAAAATAAAAAAAAAACTGCGCTCATAAGACGTCATCGAGTGTAAGAGCACCCCAATTTTGGAGACAAAAAAAGTGCGAAAAACGTGCATCTTATATTCGACGAATACGATATAAATACAGTATTTTATTAAGTTTTCACCAGTTTCTGTTGTTTTAGAATTTGTTAAGTGCTCGGACAGTTGCAGTATATAACTGCTCTGTACGAATGCACATCATGCAATTGTAGTGTTGTGTGAGAAAATAATGTTTTCTTTTCAAAAAAACAATTTTCGTTGACTTTTTTGTGGCTTGGCATGCTGACGGTTAACAGAGATTGGCGACTAGTGACATATGATCGAAATTTCACTTTACGAAAGTTTGTCATTAATGGCACAGTGGCACTATCCAATGCATTCCAGAATAGTGGTCTCCACCACCATTGCCAAATCTTAAGCAAACCACGGATCACTGTAATAATTCTCATACTCTTCATCTATTCTAGGGTTTTCCGAGCCAGCCGCAGTCGACCATGACGAGTGCAAATAAGGTAATCACGCAGATTCTGCGATTTTTATCTTCGGTTAAGTCGTCGTGTCAAGAGTCAAGCGAGACAAATTGCTCGCTTCGTAAAAACGCGAAAAAACTCCGAAAAACCTGGATGGTCCGCATAGCTGCGCGTCGCAACGATCGTTAGACAGAATGTCATAGATGGCGCCCTGGTTGTCGGCGTGCTTAACCTCTCAACTCGCTGGCAACAAGATTTTACAATGGCCAGCTCTGTCTCCTCGCAAGACGATGGGAAGGGGTCTGGTGACCGACGGCAGTCCGATGCCTATCACGCTCTTTCCACGGCCTTTTAACTACGATTTCATTCATTCCCCAAAGGGAGACGCTAGGGCCGAGTGGACCGACTACAATAATTAGCGTCACACATGCTGATGTTGCTGCGCTTTTCCCATTCAAAAATCTACTAATTATGCCGCATAATTCATATTCGTCACTGGACACGCTACGATAATCAGGGCGCACGCCAGGAGCTTTTTGGGGCAAGTTTAGGCTACGGACACTTAGTCGAAGACAATTGTAATGACGTTGCTGTCTAATTTTCCAGATATCCAAACCTTGAGCATTCGTGCTGTTTCATATTTCAGAAGCCTGGTTTAAATAAACGAATAATTGAGGTTTCCTTCATCAGTGCTGAAAGGTTCAATTAAACTCAACAAAAATGTCAAAATAAATTTCTATTAGAACGTTACCATCTCATTTAGATGGACAAGCACCAGCATCACTGCGCATTGAATGCCTAATGCCGATCCTACACGATTCGGATAATCGTCAGTAATGATAAAATAGTACATCAATCTATCAGTACTACGCACATTATACGACCTGTACATGTATTAATGTTCGTGTGGAGTCCCTATAACAGCTAACTGAAGTACATTGGTTTGGAAGCTAAGTTTCATAAAAATACAGAAAATGCGAAATTGCGAGACAAATATTATTAAACATAACAATTATGGACAGAACGAGTTGCACGTGCAGTTAAAATACAGTTTTTTTTAAGGGAAAGCATAGAATTATTTTCTTTGTTACCCATATCCTTCCAAGGTGCAGAACATGTAAAATTCTGCATAAGTTTATATAGGATCTTAAGCAGAAATACAATCTAGTATTATACAGTAAATACATGTACATGTATAATATATTGTTGCTGATATCCACAATATACCCATATTGCCTTAATTTTCACTTAGTTTTTTCCAAAATTCAGGCTTAAAATTGCGGGTTAGTCAGTGGTCATTTTGCAGCGCCTTCAGCTGTTATCTGCCCTTCTTTGACGTCTAATCTATAGTGAAAGTATACATACATGTAAGGCAATCACTTTAGAAAAGTCAACAATGCTACCGTGCGTATGTGTTTTATACGAATTCGTATACGTGTTTACATACGTGCCTGCAAAGCATCTTATAATCACTCACTAATATAAAAAACGAACATGCAGGTCGTTTCAATCAATTTTGATTGTCTGTCAAAAACGTCTTGACTAATCCAAGGTCCGAGCATTAGCCTCAACTACGTGACGGCCTAGTTTTTAAAGACAGTCCTCAGTGTGGTAAATTTCGATAACGTCTGATAACTCGTGGCTATACCCTGTGTATTTGTCTACAAGGTTCATTGTCATTTGCATGGCCAAAATCAGATTCGAATTAACCATTATAGTCAGTCGATTTGAATGCGACCATTGATTAAATCCGATTTCCGAGCCATTCATTTGACATGTGCATAATTTGCGCGTGGAAGTGCAACCAAAACAATGTGAAATGTAGGTGGGGCTTCATGCATATAAAAGTCATGCGGGGGAGGGCATTCTGGGAAGGCAATGGACGCCACAATTTCCTGAAGGAACATTATTATACTATACGTTTGCTGAACTCATTGATAACGCTGATTATTTAAAAAGGCATTTCTTGTTTGCACTCCCAAACAGTGATGGCGGTGGGACAAGCATAGTCTGAGTAAGAACTTAGGCCGTACCCTATACTGATCAATGAAATAGTAGAGGTGTGTTTGTCTCTACCGCAATATATTTTGGTATTGGTGTCACGTGCGAAAATAGTCAACGTGGATTAAGCTGTCAGACGCTGTGTCCACATTTTATTTATTTTACGATGAGAAGGTCCTTTGATAAGCGACGTTTGTGAAAATAAAATGACATCTATTTCCAAAAAAATCTTGATTCTCAAACTAACAGCAATATCAATTCCTTTTTAAGTTTCCCAATTTATTATAATTGATGGATTCTCAGGGATTTCATTTAGCAATGTTGCTATTACAGGATTCTCACAGAACCTAGGAAATTCTTGGAAACCTGGGAAAGTCAGGGTAATTTTGAAATTGTTTGAACAAGTCAGGGGATTTCCTAACTTTTAATCATAATTCCAATCCAGAAGTTACTTCAAATATCGATCATGGCGTGCACTGTGGTTTTTAGGTGAAGTTACCCATTGTTCAATGAATGAAAACCTCACTATGACTGACCGATGTATTTGAATTCAGTACGACAAAGTCGAAATTTGACAAATTAAAAAAAATTGAGCATCTAAGTACTCCTAATTCAAAATCCAATTTATAAAAGTGCATACTAGATACTTTTACGTTGTTTTAATTCCTTTAGTACACAAATTCCATAATTATCGCATAATCAACTGCAGCAGCCATATCGATTAAAAACCTTAAATTCAGGTCGATTGGGAAACTAACGGTCGGGGAAAAAATTAAATTAAAAACCTGGGAAACCTGAAGCTGTGGGAACCCTGTATCCCCTGTAACCCTGTACATGATGCCTCTTCATTTCTTGCTACATGTACAGTTCGCGCGAAATCTTACATGTAAAGCTACCCTTTGGAAGGGCATCTCAAGTTCTATAACATCACGAAAAATTACTAACTTCGGGCATTCTTGTAGGAATACCATAACCTGGTGAAACCAAAAGAAAGCCTCATCGGCTCATACACGCATTTTCAGAAAAGATGCCCAACGTGTCACAGTGCTGATGCCATAGAACCCCTCACTTCTGAAGGGCATGGAGAAGAGGTTGATAAGTCCGTGCAAATATATTATCTAGATAAATAATGCGAAATTGTATGATGGATGTTGAGGGGTCTTCTGATCAGGAAATTACAATCACCGAAAATACACGTCCGCCGAAATCCGAAGCGGATTAATTCGTGAGAGATAAACCTTGAATGCATCTATGTGGAAAACTGAAAAGCTATGAGTGGTTGACATTTAGGCCAAAAAAAAGTGGGCCAGTCGCTATAGCCATGCAAGCCCGAATCGCCGATGACAAATATTCGGTTCCAATACAAGATTGATCACCCCCTGTATCAGCGATGGTTTCCTGAGGGGAGCCCATGACCCCCTTCACCCATTATGGCGGGGCTGCATGAAATGTACAGAAAAATATAAGGAGAAACAATATTCTCCGCGCCTCTACATTTTTATAGAGTTGTCAAAGCCGGGTTCTACTTTCCTATCTCAGTGTAGTCGTTGTGCATTACCGCTTATCTGATAATGGGGAACACATTGTTGGCTTTAAACGTTTGGGGGACCGTGGAAGTGCAATGACATCATGGGCAGGAGAGCTATAGGGGGCGCCACTGGGATGAGGGAATCGAACAATGCGCTTCGTTAAAATTGATTGATTCGGACCCAGTCGCTTTATGCGGCTTTTTCGCGAAATTAATATTTTTTAAAAAAATCCAAACTTCTTTATAAAGACAATGAAATTCTGATGATAAGAAGAACGTCGAGATGTCGGAGCCGATAAAGACGTCTTCGTCTCTGCCATGCGTGGAAGGAGAACTGGCAGCAATGACTGCGGTTTATAAGCACTCGTAAAAATTAATAATAAAAATATTAAACTGAGCTCGTTCGTAGCTCGCTATAGCATCGAATAATGGCGGTGAAATGGAACCAGAATACGTAAGGTACATGTACATCACTGCCTATCAAGAGTTAATAACATGCGAAATGATTGAATGTGTAGTTTCTAAGGTTCCCACAGAACCTGGGAATCATGGAAAACTTGGAATAATCGGGGGATTTGAAACTGACTAAAAAAACCTGTGAAAGTCAGAGTGAATTTTTTTTCAAAAAGTCGGGATTTGCTAATTTGCAACCCAGAACGTATTTCAAATATTGAATTTGGTGTGCACCGTGGTTATGGTGACGTTGATTGTAAATTGCATCATAAAACAAAACCCCAATATGGCAGTTAGATTCCTTAAGCTATTTGACTTCATTATGACAATATTGAAATTTGCCAAATTAAAATAATTTCCAAACCTCTGAGTACTAATTAAAAATCCAAATTAATAAAGTGCATTAATACTTTGATGTGTGAATTCCTATACAAATTCAATAATTATCTACCTGTAGTCGATGGCAGGGTCTCTCTACTTTATATTGGTCGATGGAAAAACTCCAAAGGTCAGGGAGAAATACATATTGAAACCTGGGGAAGTTAGGGGATTTTATGTTACTAAAGCTGTAGGAACCCTGTTTTCTGCTAAATAAAACTTTGCATAAATGGTTTCTTTCTCAGAAGCTGTTTCTTCGAATAATGAAGGCACCTGCAATTTAGCGCAAATGCGCGAGCTAAAGAGCTTTATCTAAAAAAAGTGACCCAAAACTAGACATCTATAATTTTGATTCATGATCACCTAACGCTTAAATTAAACTTTCTAAAAGATATTTAATTGTCCGAAATTTTGCAGAAACATCTTTGTTGGTCGCTTCGAAGATCCTCCGCGTTTTTCAGCTAATGTTTTTAGACCCTGCCAATTATAGCCCCATAGCAATTAAAAATAGATATCACGATACTTCAAACATTCGTAAAAACGAGGGAAAACCAAGTTTTTTCAACAGCTATAAAAACGAAAACGCAAAGATTGGCAACTCTTTGAAATTTTAACATGGTCCGCGTTGCAATCTCACGTTATTTTTTTAAAAAAAAGCCATCGTAAAAATAATAAAAACCGGAGATTTCATTGTTACTAATACATCGATGCGTTCTCTATCTTTATTTCAGCGAATTCAATAATTTAAAATTGCGCCATTGATATTCCAATCAGCAACCCTATTATAAAATTACGTCTCTTCGTAATCACACCGAGAATAATTAATGAGTTTGAGTTGGATAAAAACTGAGAAACTAAAGGACAAACCGGTTGACAAGTAAAAGAAAACAAAAGACACCTTTTTTCTTCTGCCCCGAGTCCATGAATGCACAAACAAGAGCTTAAATTATGGCCCTCAAATGACCCTCCTCCGTGTCACCGCAGTTACCTGAAGATCTTGAAAGTGATTCAGGCGAGGGAGCCAGACAGAAAAAAAAATCATTATTATTATTTATGTTTCCAGATTTCACAGTTTTAAATTAGCCATTGAATTCAAAATTAGACGATTTGAAGATCTTAAATCAAAAATATTATCTACCTCACATAAATCGTGTTGAAATGAATGAAATAAGATGATCAAATTGAATCAGTAAAAAAGCACCGATTTTAAGATTGGAATTATAAATGAGCCTGGTGTTAGAGGGTAGGTTAAAGTCTTAGCAATCGCAAAACGTATCGACAAAACCTGTCGCCATCTTGTGTGGGTTTAGTGTCTCAACTCTTCATCACTGAAGAAATCATTGGGAATGTTCATATGTACAGTGAGTGTAACAGCTCACATATTCCACCAGCAATGTTTCCATTTTTGATAATTCTTCCCCGCTCTTATGACGATGTAACAAACACTAAAACCTGTTCTTAACATATACATTTACAGTGCATGACGGCCAAATGTTTAGGACCACATTGCTACTGGGGATCACAATGCTATTTTGGTCCTAAACATTTGGCCGCCACTGTATACTGTAGCAGCTCAAGCTTTTCTCGTCATGTAACGTAATTTTAACAATATTTGGCCCTTCATCATTTCGTTGTCATCACATATACATTGTCGATGTACATGCAAGGAGCATTCATATTTCTTGGGATAGTTTCTAATAAAATTCCACCTGGTCGTCAAAAATATATTACATGCAAACTGTGAAGGAGATTCAATTCTGGTCTTTCCATCCAATTACTGACAATGATTTTTACTTCAGGTTATGTTCTCGCAAACAAAGATGAATAGAATAATGGATGAGTGAAAGGTTATCAACATTTACATCTACATTGTAAGAATTAATGTTAAAATGAGTTATTCTCATGCCAAAGATTCGGACCGACTGTTTTATTGCACCCTGGCCAATATTACTGCACGCTATATTCTTGGTCGATAGATCGAAATCTAATACGGCAATCCAAGCATATCAAAATTCAATTTTCAAATATCTGATTTTCAGAGAAAGGGTTTCATCCGATGAAGATGCCATCTTGTCCTTCCGAAATCAGCTTGGCAATCTTAATCATAAATGTCTTCTCGTTAAAGCGAAAGTTAAAACAGGAACATGGAGTTTTGGAAAAAAAAATCTGCTTTGAATTTACGAGAAAGTTGGTCTGTTTTATTCAAGTTAGGAGAGCATGCTAACAATATACGAATGGATCTTCTGCCGTATTTCATATACTATAACCTTGCCTCGTTTTTTGAAGACTTTAAATATGGCCCTATTAATTGTAAGCCGAGAAGCGTGCTCAACGAGCCATCACGGTCTGAAGGAATTACGACGTGAGAATTTGTCGGATTTGGTTCAAGAGTTGAGTAAGGACAAACGCCTTTTGATCGGAAGTTGTCATGACCAAATCCCATAAACAAACAATTTACGATCATGGTTTCTGAAAACTTTTGATGAGCAATGGGTTGGAAGCCTAAGCTGACGACCGCGAAGCACAGACTATGATGCCCTTTGCCAGTTCCAGTAGAACATGTCTAAAGCAATACTTTTTCTAAACTAATATTAGGTGCTGTTCCCGACGTGGGACCCATGTTAAATCTAATAAATCTACATAACCTGATATTCAAAATTTTTGCATTGATCCCACAACTTTTGCAAACTAATACTATACAGTTTGCATGCAAAAAATTCGACAAAATATCCAACGTTGAGTGAAAATATCAAAGTGACTTAATTCCTGTAAATGCATGTACATTGCAAAATATGGCGCCCTAAGCGATTGTCTAAATATATTCCTGGGCGTTCCAAACTTATAACTTCTCTAAACTAATATTCACCACAGTCTCAAGGAGATTAGTTTTGACAGGTTCTACTATACCTGTGTTAAAAACTGATTTTTAAACCACTAGAAGAGACGTAACAGTCTGCCCAAACTAATATTCAGTACGGTCCTAATGAGATTAGTTTAGACAGGTTCTATCAGCTGTAATGTTAAAAAACTCCTTTTTTAAACAACTGTATAGAGACGTAATAGTCCTGTATATAGAAAACCAAGCAGTGGCCTTCATTAATGTTTTATGTGTTAGCCATAAGGGTTTCGTTGATGGATTCCTCGATTTAGAAATCACGATGAAAAACAGTAGCATGTCAAGCTAAAGGAAACATGACTGCTATATTAACTAAGCCACGAATCGATACTCATTACCCGCCTATAATCCGTTCATTGTAATACAATAGTGAGTCCACTTTGCAATGATGAGCCGACATTAGTTTGCACCTGGCCAGCCAGCAACCATCAAGGGGTCCACGGCCAGGTGGATGAAGACCTAATTATTAGATTACTCCTGAGTCCGGTTTTTATAGCCACAACTCGTAATTGGCAAAATTGAATCGTGGTGTAATAGCGGTGTACATGTATAATAAAGTAGTTTTTAAAACATCTACTGAGAATGAAAATCTAACGACTATTTCAGGTGAGAAACGCTTTCGAAAAGCCACCGTTTGCCCCAAAGTTGCGGTTGACAGTCAATTAGTGAGCGGGACTAATTTAAAATCGTTTAGAAACGAGTTTTATCCGAAACTCCATTGTTTTCTTTAACGATTCGTTTTCATTTTCCTTCATTCAAATTTTACATACGAAGGCACTAAAACTAATGTCAACAGCACCAACTACTGCATAATATTATGCTGTACGTTTCAGTACGAAAAAAAAAAAGGTGCGCATGCGTAGAAAACATTATGATCACGGCAATGGGGACTTTCGTAAAATAAATCCCTATTGATGGTTACCCTTTGCCAATAGGGACTAATAGGGATATAGCAGAACT
>JAQGAF010001208.1:0-34063 GCA_034687865.1 Kryphioiulus occultus | reverse complement strand
CTAGTCCTCGACCTAAAAGTAACACTTTGAAAAGTGCGTTGCATAAAGCATCTTTCGCGGCCACGTTCGAAAGTGGCACTTTCCGATTTTAGAATCGTTCTTAAGGGAAAAATGCACGTTTCGATTCAAATGCGGGTGACCACGTTTCATCCTAATTAATTATCCTAATCTCGATGAATTATCCTAATAAGTAACTAACTTGTGAGTTGAAAATGTACTTAAAGCATAAGCAAATCTTTATACACTTAAATTTCTCAAGGCAAAGAGTTATCGGATGTTTTATTACGAATTTTACTTAGTGCTTTTGGCTTTTTAAAAAACTAGCAAAATCCATTATTGCGCAAAAATGTAATTACATATATAGGTGCAATAAAATTGTGTGATTTTCGTACTTTTGCTGTTTCAGCATATAAAATGTTTATATGGGAGATAATAACATGCATGTTTTGCTCGTCACTTTCGTCGGAAGGGACCTCCAGAGCTCCCTGTATGCGAAAAGAACTTTGAAAGTGGCACTTTAGACTCCAGACTAAGCTCGAAAGTGACACTTTAGACAGACCTTAGACTCGAAAGTTGTACTTTTCAAAGTGACACTTTCGACCATTGAAAGGGGCAGTTTTACTCGAAAATTCCACTTTGGTCCGTAAGTGGAACTTGCGAGGAAAATTTAGTTTTATGCCTCGTGTTTGGGGCAGGAATTGACGTGGAATTTGGGCAGTTTGGGCAAGCGGCCCAAATCGACATTCGCGGGCACTTCCTGCTCGCATTCGGTTACAGAGGTGGGGCTTCCTGTATACACAAGAAAGTTTAACAGCAAGCACGTGTCCAGATTGGGCTCCCCTGACCCCCCTGACCATCCTCCTTCACTTGGAGATGTTTTGGCAGCTGGGCCATGGCGAGAAAACTTGAGAAATTTGTCGAAATTACCGAGAGGAAGTTGTGGTTCTTTGTTTTGGACAGGGTTTAAGTTAAGGCTGAGCGTTGGGTTGCGCCAATTAAGGATGGATTGGCGTTGGTGGAATTTTTAGGTCCCCATTTCGTTACATCAACAGGGTCAGCTGAATTCGGCATTTGCCACTGCCATGAATGAACCGCCCCCAAATGGCTTACAAACAGTCGTATAAGCCGATCTTTTGTTTTCATTCAACCTCTTTTCGTCTTGTTTAACTGTTTTGCCATTTCCTTCGCCATCAGCCACCCTGTAGGCGGCCCTGAATGCAAATATTTGGGAGTTTCTTCCAGATTTCGCCGCCTCCTTAAGACCTTTGCTTGTTTGTTTTTGCCACCCCTTACAGGAATCGCTTCTGTTTCTGTCATTCTGACGGTATTTTATGGGCAGCTCTAGCATGACCACGAATTGCTTCCTGTCTATTAGTTGTTGACGTTGAAATTATACACGTACAGTAACATGTACAGCACCTACCAGCATTGATATTAGGGGCTTCCATGAAAAACACGTACACTGTACTTGTTACGCGATAACCCTTCTAAGGACAGCAGCATCTAAACAGATGCTGTCCAAAAGTAATATCCTCTCTAAACTAATGCCAGGTGCCGGTCCCGACGTGGAACCCAATTAAATCTAATAAATCGTCATAACCTGATATTCAATAATTTCTGCATTGGTTTTTAGCCGTTCCCACAACTTTTGCATACTAAATAAATGCATGTACATTACTACAAGTTGGAAGCAGAAAATTCGGAAATATATTAAACGCGGAGGGAAAAATACCAAAGTGACTTCGTATAACAAGGTTCCCCCGACCTGGAAAAGGCAGGGAAAATTGATTTACTTTGGAAAAACTATGGAAATCGAATTCCCCTAGCTTTTCCCCAGCAAATTTCGCATAGATTCGATAGCACAAAAATCAAGAGATAAGCAATTCTGTGAACGGAATTAACAATGAAATTGTCCATTTAAAAAGCTTACGTAAATTTGCTGTTTCCTCGTGAAATTTTTTGTCCTTTCCCCCTGTTTATGTATAACCTACTAATAAACACGGTATTCCTTACGTTGGCCTGCCACATTTTTGCATTTTCAGTGGTCAGGGTAGTCAGGGGGAATATTTTAAAACCTAGAAAAGTACGGGAAGTTGACAATTTCGTCTATGGGCGCATGGTTACCCTGTAAAAATGCATATATAGTACTAACACAATTTGGCGTCCTAATTGTGCCAAATGTGAGGGCGCCATGTTCATGGCTAATCAAAGCAGCTAGTTTCCATGTGGTGGGCCCTTGACCCAACCTGTCCAAACCAATAACCTCTCTAACCTAATACCCAGCACCGCTCCCATGGATATTAGTTTAGACAGGTTCTACTGTTTGAGCATCCAGCCCCGACACTAGGTCGATGGATCTGCAGACCCCCATCGCCACATTTCCAACAAATCTTACAAAAAAAAAACGGTTTTTGCCTCCCATAAGCAGATTCTGCACGATTCGCTAATTTGTTATGACTGTGTGCCGATGTTATACAACGTTGCGAAACCCCTAGCGGTGCTTCCAGATGGGACGCAGTTTCGGTGTTATTGTTTTCACGCTTTTTTTGCTGATGAGCTTTTAATTCAGGACCGCCCGCCATTTAATAGCCAACAGAGCCAACGCAGCTAAACATTGACTCGGCCCAATCGCCCAGCATCCTGTTGTTAAATAAACAAATCGACCAGCCGGATAAAAAAAATCCATCTTCCCTTTATGGCCACCAGCTGAGCGCCCTTTGACCCCGAGCGAATCAGAAACGACTTCCGACGCACCCTGTACCTTCCCGTTGTTGTTGAAATTTCGGCTATCTGGCCACTGGGTGGCCTGCCGCCGCCCAGCCGGACAATTTATGTACAACAGCCGAATGTATTCAACATTTCATAGTCATAAATGTCTGGTGTCATTTCGGACTCGTTAAAAAAACACTGCCACCAACACAGTCAAGCCGAGATGGCGGGGGGCAAAAAGGTTTAACCCATCGCCGAACTTGGTTTTGAAACGTTCAATGCATCTTGGGAAATAACCTTTTTTACAACTTTTCTAGGCCTATAACTTGGCGTGTTTCATCTCTGCATGGTTCCCACTTTCTGGAAAGTCAGGGAATGTTAGGGAAATGAAGAAATGTTAAGGAATGTCAGGAAAAAAGAAAGTGACAGGGAACTTCAGGGAAATTAAGAAATTCCAAGGAATGTCAGGAAAAAAGAAAAAGTGTCAGGGAAAGTAAGAAATGTCATGAAAAAGAAAAAGTGTCAGGAAATTCGTGAAAATTCCTCAAAATTACATGGAATGTCAGGAAAATTGAGACAGTTCGGATCAACCAATTGATTAATCATCGCCCTTCATAATTTTTAGGATAAAATCCGTCATTTTTTTATATTTTCTCTCAATTCTCGTGTAAATGTCCGGGAAGAGACTGAAAAGTTATCAGGTAATGTAATGGAAATCAACTTGAGAATTGGGTTGGAACCCTGCTCTGTCTGAACTGACCTTTACAAAGCTTAATTTTATCAAAAATCTCATTTTCGCGGAACAATTTATTGTATTAAACTGGGTGGCAAACAAGCCCTAAATAGTACTACAAAAATAAAGTTCTAAATGTCCTAACAAAGTCCTAAAACGCCGTGTACGTTGTGTTGTCAGACTACCTGGGCAACAAGTGCAGTTTGACCTAACTTTTGTTCTGTTAATATTGTATCGCAGCATAAAGATTATTCTAAAAAATACTTTCGAAAAACTAAAATAATCCTTAATTTGTCTAAATACGTCCCAGAATAGTTCTGAAATTTTCTCTAAAAACAAGTCAAAACTTGACACACTGACGATTTTCAAACTGCGAAAATGTAATGAAAACGAGATTGGTCACCTTCCCTTCAAAAACCAATCATAAATTTAGCAATTTTCGCCAAATTGCCAAAAATTCCATTTCACGCGCATGAAGCTAGTGCCCGCCTCCAGGGGGCGCTTTTTTGGCGTGGTTACAGTTGCCAATGGCCTCTTGCCTGTGCCCTGTTCTAGTCGTGTAATCACTTAAGGTGGCCACCCTCACCCCTGTTAGTTTATTGAAGTTGCCTTTTTTGCTCCTGGGGCTCATTGTTTTGCTGCAGAAATTCCCAGCCATCACTCTCTCCTCTCCTCGACCCCCAACTACCTGCCTTTGATAAATACCGAGATTTAAAAGGCATTCGAAAAGACGAGTGGGAGGGAGGTTCAATAAATTTCGGCCAATGACGGGGCATATTTTGGAACAAACAAGGGAAAGTCTGGCCCAGGGAGACACTTGCCCAATTAATGATGGGGGCTTTTGCTCGCATTTCGGCCATCCTGACATCGATTTATATTTATAGCTAAAGCCTTACATGTATTTTCGGACTTTTTGGAACATATTTTAGAGAAATTGTCTGCATCCCCCCACGGTATTTATTCGGGAATGATGACTGGTCCAGGCCCTGCTGAGGTCAGCTAAGCTTAGTAAACCCGGGCTACATTTACCACCTGGCAGTAGCGAAGGGGGTGTTTTGCTGACAGTAACCCAATTAGCGTTGGGGCAAAGGGGTTGAGGGGTCATTTCTCCATTGAGCCACCACGAGGAAAACGGAAGTGGGCGGAAATGGGGCATTAAAACTGAGCATCCGGAGCGCAGTTTCTGCATCGAGTTAATCGAGCGAAAGTGCGCCAAGATCCCCGCAAGATCAAGGTCAAGACGTCGACCATCTTGAAGATGGAGCTAATGGGACCAACGCGAACAAAGAATGGTGGAGCAACTTTTTTCTTCCAGTTGTGGGCATAAATTTGGTGTTACAAAAAAATATATATATAAAAGATGGCTTCTCCAGTAAATTTTGTTTTCTCGTGCTGTCCGACCAAGACTTCATCTTGGAGCGCAAAGCATCAGTGACTTAAAAATCTGGAGATGCTAGATAGAACATGGCCCAAATGAAGGTTTTTTTGGAAACATGACTAAAAGCATAATGGTTGAAACAAGTTAAGGGTGTCTACCACTCATAGAAGTCAAGAAATTTACGTTAAGAGTTGTGGGATTTTTGTCTTAGATTGATTCACAAAATGAAAATTTGAGTTAAAATTCACCATTTGCCATCCAGTTCCCCCCTCCCAAAAAAAAAAAAATTCCAATTCGCCCGCGGCGTTTTTTTTGGCCAGTGGTCGTGTCGTCACAATTGTACAGGGTGTCTGCTGGATTTGGTATTGCAAATTCCATGACTTTTTCATGATTTACAAAATTTTTTCAATGCATTTTAGAATATGGAATCTTTCAAGTTTTGTGTCATCATAAAATAGTGATTCAGACACCCTCTAACCTAGCAACGCAGATGACATGATCATTTTGCAAAACTAGATGACCAATGAGGAATTTTAACCCAAGTTTTTATTTTGTGAAGCAATCAAAGGCAAATATTCCATGACCCTAATGTAAATTTTTAATTTTTATACTTAGGGTTCCCACTTTCTGGAAAGTCGAGCAACGTCAGATAAATGTGAAGTATCAAAATGTCAGGCAAATTGAGTTAGTTTGCATCAGCCAATTGATTAGTCATCATCCTTCATAAAAACTTGGGATAAAATCCACCATTTTCCTTATTTTTTTAAATTTTCATGTAACATGCCAGGGAAATGACTGAAAAGTTGTCAGGGTATGTCAGGGAAATCGATTTGAAAACTGGAGTGTGAACCGTGTTACTTTTCCATATGACTTCCATGACCTGACTTTCATTTCATGACTTTTCCATGACTTCCACGACTAGTAGGGCGATGTAGATACTTGCCGGTGATATTTCTGAAAATCACTACTTCGAGAGGACATAAAACTGGAACGAACATTTTTTTTAAGTCATGAAAACTCATGGAATTTGCAATACCAAATCCAGTGGACACCCTGCCCCCAAAGAAGGGGCCGTGACCAAGTCTGATTGGAGTTTTGGAGTGTCCATCGTTCCATCAGCGTTGATCAGGGCTTCCTCCAGGGGGCGGGTCGTCTCTTTTCCCACCGTGGCATCTCATTACACGCGCTCGTTGGTCAAACATCAAGGGGTAATCGCCGGGGTCCAACCCCTCGCCTTTCTCTCGTTTTGGGGGCAAGAATTCGAGTGGGGAGTCCATTAAGGGGGTCGACGTGACAGGCCTGATGAAGCAATGCCCCCTGGAATGTGGTTGTGTGTGTGAGCAAGTGCGATTTCGGCCCCACTACACAGCTTCCGTCCCCTGGAGGCAAACGCGGTCTCTCTATGGGCCTCCCACGGCTCCTCTCTCTCAAACAGGTTGGGCACAACGCATACCACATTCCGATCCAATCGCATTTGGCGCCCCCCTAACCCCCTCCCCTCTTACCCAACACAAAGCAACAGGTTGACCGTTAGAATAACAATTCCTGGGCCAAAAAAATCAATGCGTGCAACGGGATAAGTCCGCAAATCAACTCCATTCGTATTGTTAATACACTACTTGCCATTCGCTTCCCAGAAGGCGTTGTTGGTAAGATGCTTTTTGACTGACCAATGTCAATCGATCCCGACTTGCCACAAAGTTTAAGTAAATTTGTTAGAATTCTCGTTTATTCACGTAATGCGTGGTTTAAAGCCAATTGGAAGTGTAGGGTTCGCACTGCCACAAATTACTCTTGGCTGTTTCAGCGACACATTCTAGTGAACGTTTCAAGTGTTATGTCATCATCTTGGGGTAGGGACTGACAGGAAGATGCAAAATGACAAGGAGGGTGGTCAACCAAATGCTGATCAAATACTTTCATGTAAAATTTTAAAAAATCCACCATTTATGATTCAATTTTACAACAAAAAAATTCGCCTACTAAACGTTTTCTTTAAAAATGGGCTTATGGTATTCCCTTCTTACTTACATTTTACTGTATACTTCAAATGCTTTACTGATACAGTGTGGCAAACAAGTCCAAAGTCCTAAAACACTCTATACATTGTTGGCAGCCTTCAGCTTTGTACAGATGCAGTTTGCACCACATTTGTTCTTTTGATATTGTATTGTACACAAAGATCATAAGATGAATAATGATTGAAATACTGCATTCTAAAATTAGTTTGAAACTGTTAGATTGAAAAAAATTCTAAAATACTCCTCAATTTGTCTCTAATTATCCTAATTATCCTAAATTATTCTCCAAAAAAAGTCTCTAGATGTCCAAAATTCAAAACTTGATGAATTTGTTTATCACCCTGGGATGACGCTTTTTATAATTTTAATTACCAAGTTTGTGGTAGAAATGTGGGCTAAAATCCAATCGTTTCGTTTGGAATTGTTATACAATGTTCGCTTCATATGAAAGTTTTTCTATCAATGAAAATCATGTCGTCATCATTGGGGTGGGGATTTTCTGATTCCATATATGCACCTGAACGTTCCCAAAGTAAAGATTCTCTAGATAGATGCAAACTATCGACAGAAATTCTATGAACAAGATGAACACTGTCCTAAAGCCAATGACACAACAAGCCTTCCCGTGCCCGTCAGGGGCCTGCATCATTTCTGCTATTATACTGCTAACTAGGTTGATCGCGCTTCAAGATGGCCGCTACCAAGCCTCGGTCGCCATTTGTTATTTTTTGTTGTTTTTCTTTTTGGGATGTATTCACCGCAACTCGTGTTTGGGCGGCAGGCTTTACTGTTTTCAATTGCGATTGTTCGCTTTAATTTCGGGGCCTGTTCTGGGTATCGTGGCTCGACTTTTTCGCTGGCCCCCTGGTGCAATTTTGAAACAATGTTTCAGAGGCAAAAAATTGGCACGAAAAATCGTTGATGAATAGAAAGCAGGCCTCTCTGGGATCAGGGTGATAGCTAGGAGCGACCCAATTTCGGGTTCGGCACAGTGCCCTCGTGGAACCGAAACATACCTACATGTACATGTAAAAAATGTAAAAAAATATTAGCTTTTGAAAGCAAGCAAAAAGTCAATGAATGCGATTGAAGTACCTCCACCAAATCAACGTGTGATGTCTTAAACTTTGTAGTGTCTTAGCGTCTCTGCATGGTAAGAAGTCAGGACCAAAATTTCGGTTTCAAATCAACACAAAAGTCATTAGCAGCGCCACCTAAAGTTGATTTCATTCCAGACCACTCGTAAATTGCTCAGGTGGATGGGTAGATGGACGTTTCATTATCCATGGTTTGCATGGCGGGCCATGGCGGCGCTCCAGCTTCAAGACAAAGATACTTAATCGGCAAATCTGATTTGTCACACTATCTGTGCCTGCGAAATGTTTGCCCCTTCTCCACCCCGCATTATATTGGCACTAGAATGCGCCGCTTTCTAATTTGGCACGGCCCTCTGGCGGCACCTGCAATTTTCGGCTACAAAGGATAGTTTCGAGCGCATAATTCAGAAATCATGAACAGGTTATCAAATAGGCCTAACTGCTGTGGCATTCGATAACATTTCCCTTTACATGTTCAAAGCTAATTGATAGTGTTCGATGAATTTCCCATTGGGTCCAAATCACCTTATCCAAGGGCTTGACAAAAACAAAATGGCCGTCAGTTAATTTAAAGAAAGAACACGATTAATCATTAACAAGCCAGATTTCCCAACAAAATGCATTAACATTCACCGTTGTTGAGTATTTGGAGTTCAAAGCTACATGTAATTGACAGTGCTGTGACGATGAATTTCCCATTGGGCCAAAATCACCATGTCCAAAGGTTTGACAGAATCAAAATGGCCGTCAGTTAATTTCAGGCTTGATCATTAACAAGCCAGATTTCCAAACTGCATTAACATTCAACGTTGTGGATAACGGTTTTCAGTATACGTTTGGAGAACTACATGTAGAATTGAACGTTTGGAACTTCAGTATAGGCCAAGTCGTTGGTTATTATAAACTGGCAATGATATTTCTCAAACGTACATTACTTTTTATGCACGTTTTACAAGTTCAACAACTCGAGCCTATCTGATGCTAGGCCAATATTTCAGACGAATGTCATGGGTCGCAGCGCCTCGTGGCGAGCGTAGGTGTGACTGCCTGGAGTCTTCATGAAGAATATTAATTTCTGGAAGGCTTGATTGCTGCACGTTAGTCACGCAGTTTGAAATTTTTCAAAAGAATTTCAGGATGGGCTTGATCCGCCAGATAATCCGCGGCGCCATGCTCTGAAACGTGATTCAACAGTTATCAAATTCAGGATTGAAACGGTCAAGATCATGACTCAATTACAGGGGTGTCCAAACTGATTTTCGCAGCTTTGTTACATGGTTCATGTTATCAAACCCAAGTTTTCGCATATCTCATGTCCATTTTCACTTTCCAGATTTCAACTTTTCAATGCATTCGCCATCCATCATCGCCGCTGCCAGCATCGGCACTGCCGTCCGAGGGCTGGCCGAAACGACTGACCAGTGGGCATCCCTAAACACGCTGCTGGCGAGGCTGCACGACATCACCAATATCGAAACTGTAAGTTCATCCCACATTATATTTGGAATACCTGAAGTACACGCAAAACGCGTCAGAAACGAGTTGAAGCAAAATCTTTCAAATCTTGAGCATATGCTCGAAATTGGTTTTCATTTGCGGCTGTTTCTGGTGTCCTCATCATCGCCTCCCAGTGTCTCCCCCACGACGTCCCTGCCACCCACTTAGCCGTGTCAGGGTTCAATCGCCTCCCCAGGCTGCAATTTGACTCCATTTCTTTATGAATTATGAAAGGGTTAATAGACTGGCCAGCAGACTATAGGGTCAAAAAATTAAAGGCGTAAAACGAAGGCCCAGACGCAAGCTTAAGCTTAATAGGCGGGAATTATTAATTCCTATTTAAGTGGAGGAAGTAGTTTAGAGCCCATTATTTCATCAGGCCTAACGGGACGATTTTATGCACGGTTCTAATAGGGGCAGCAATTGTCCCACCAAAACTAAATTTGTATTACACGCCTGCACGTGTCGATACTTTCCTTGATGTGTTTTGTACTGTCTAGGCATGGGGTGTCTTGTTTGCCCCCATCGATAGTCAGTAATTTTCAACGCATGCAGTCCATTACTGTTTAGTATGACTGACTTCTCCAGGCGGAAGTCGGCCATTTTGCCATCATCCTAGACTTACCAACATATGACAAACAGTATGGAGAGTAAAACAGTCAGTGTGAGATGTACATGGCCAATGTCAGTTCACTGTCTTAAAACCACTGTAAAGGTGCTTTTACCCTACATAACAAATTAGTTTTTAATTATTGTACAACTTGTTATGTAACGCCCACTCCATTACGTGGGCCATCAATGCTACAAAATGGCTAAACATTTTTTGTTATCGGTTTCAAACAACTTGCATCACTTTGCTATATAACACGTTTTGTTGTGTAAACTCACCTAATGTCTGGACAATTGCACATGTAGTTTCCCCAGCTCTGGAAAGGTCCAGGGCAATTGCAAAAGTCAGAAAATGGATTTACTTTGAAACTGTCAGAGAAATTCAGCAAATTAGCATTACATATAGTACATTTGCCACATTATACTTATTGGTTAACACAAATGTCAAGAGGTGGCAGCAATGAAAATGTTTTCTATCTCCCGTTTCTATTTGTTAAACGATAAAGGTGACATCTTACGTGATCAGGGTTACCAGGGAAATGTATTTAAAACCTGGAAAAGTCAGGGAAGTTGACAATTTTATCTCTTGGAGAACCCTGTGTAATGTCTGGACAGTTGCGATGTTGAACACTTGCACCATCATGGAATACGGCAGGCAGGCCACGAACCTAGCCATGATAAACAGTGATGAAATTTGGCTTAGCTTCTCACAAAGCTCTGTGCCACAATGTCAGTCTATAGCTTTGCCCACTGACACTGTCTGCAATTTCGTTCTCTGATCATACATGTACATGTAGTGATGTTAACAGAGACAGTGTCAGAGTGCAGTAATACTGTCTGTTCCCTGCAAGCCTGAGCCAGTGTCTTCTGCGTTCTTGGCTGTAGAGATAAAACACTTGTTATCACCGCCTTACACTTACAGGTTCCTTTAGAAACATCACATGTCCCCTGTTGGTTCGCAAACATCAACTGTCCCACAACTCATTAGTCAAACCCGCTGGCTTCCGATCACGTTGCCAGCGAATGCTGTCAAGGAAGAGAAGCTGTCTGGGTGTAGAGTTACCTTCCTATTGACTCTTAAATGTGGTTTCCACTCTCGAATACAATCGACCGGAAATAGCAAAAACTCGGGTTGCACCTTCATCCCAGGAGATGGACCTGTCACAGTCATACAATATTAATGAATGGGACACGATTTACTACCCTTCGCATTATGCAGTCTTAGATTCTTCATCAGCAAACATTTTTCAATGACTGGAAATGGTTCAACGATTTTTTTCCTTCATGGACCAAAAGCATCCATAAACGCTTGGCAAAATTCCAGTGTTCTCGTCTTGGGTTGGTACTGCTGGAGGTGGTTCGGGTTTTGCAGCTTTTTGGGACAAGTATTGTCCATGCTTGACCCCACGCTGACCACCGCCACGTTTGTGGTCGGTGCCAAATTCTTCACAGGCACTTAGCCTAGATGGTGCGCTTGTGCTGAGAGGTGACAAGAGCCTTGTACAAATGAAAACGAGGGGTCAGACAGGAATTAGGGGATAAAAGGGACGTGCAGGCTGCACCTTCCTATTTTCGGCTAATGGCAGCCCTAGGGAAGCCATGTCAGAAATTGCTAAGACAACAACCAAGGGCCCCTAACTCCATCTAGGGATTCCAGATTTAATTCCCAGGCAAAAAAAGAGTTCGTTGGACACCGGCGATCGTAATTGCTGTTACCAAGCGGGTAGGGGGCATCGTTAGGTCCTTGTTTCACAAGGCTCGCCGACGTCTTAGGTTGGACTGGGGACGAGTTTTTTAGGGCTTTTACGATCAGGGATCTGGACCGAAAACATCTTCCTTTGTTCGGAAGTAGTAAAAACAAAACTCTGCACTTTATACATGTACACTGTAGTTCTAACTTACAGAACTGAGCTGTTCACACGCGTATCGTTATGTCATCGCTGTTTTAATAACGTGTCGATTTCCGGATTTCCATCATGATGGATAAGTTTGCTCGCAAATTAGTTATTGGATCGACCATGCCTCCCATCACCCATTTCTGCTTCGCAAAAACGCAGTCCCAAGGGGTCTAACCACTCAGAATGCGAGGCAACGCATCATGTCCAGTTACTATAATCTGGAAAATCTGCCAACTGATTTTAGCATTCACCATGCTGTTACTCGTAGCAAATGCGGGGGTGGTAGAAAAGGTTACTGAAACTTACCCCTTCCAACCCCAGTCTGGGTTTCGAATGCCACGCTAGGAAAGTGGGTTTAGTATTCGTTCTCGCTCTTTCTTCTGCTCGCTCCACCCCATTCATAAATTACTTCATTCATGTTTCCACGTTGTTTTTGACGCCAGTTTTTCATTCATTAAATTCCTCCAACGAGCTATGCCTTAGGGACGCGGTCTTCATTTGCATTTTCGAAGGCAATTTTCAGGAGGTTTTCCCCCTTCTTTTTTTTGCGGGTGCGAAACTAACGATAATGCGTTTCTAGTGGGGCCTCAGACATTTCACCGGATTTTACTTAAAAATTACCACCCGAAGGTCGTAATGGCGGCATTAGCGATTGCCCTTTGGGCCCCCCCGGCCAATGGCGGCGAAATTCTGCGATTACCTTTTATGCACTTTTCGACGAGATGGCCAAATCGTGATCCGAATTTAACGTTGAATATTGCAATTAATTCAGGACTGAATTAATTAGGGACGGACGAGATTATCCCAGACTGGAACTTCGAATTCCAACATGGCGGCCACAACGAAGAAAGGTTGTTCGAACGTTTTTGAAGAGTATTTCGCTGTCTGGACGAATAAGTGACGCAAGATGAGACAGTGGTCGTTCGATCTTCACTCGAGACAACATTTCGAGCTAAAAACTTCACGTACAAGATTCTTTTGCGATTGTTTATCGCGGGTAAAAACGCTGGGCACGAAATTTTCCCCAGGTGGCGCTGGGAGTCGCGCGATTTATGGATTGCCCTCGCCCCAGCAATGGCAGTTCCCAAGTACCAAAAACAGACATGTACATTCTTGTTTTGTTTTCGTGGTCATTGTGCAAGACGTTTAGACAAGAATTAGCTAGTCGGTTCGTGTTATGCAAGAAACAACAAGACTCATTTGGGTTTGTTAGAACCGGGCAGATGGGGAGGGTGCGGGGCGGATATTTGTCTTGTCTTGTAGACTTGTACATGTAGCTGTAAGTGAGACAAGGTCGTATGTAAGTCAGCACTCATTGAACGGCAGTGACAAGCATGCTTTTTGCTGTTTCGCATCGCTTCGAGCACCGCCGCAGCCTCCTTTCCTTCCACTCGTGTGGTCTCAACCCCGCCCTTCGCAGAGCCTGGGAAATTGGAAAAGACACGACAGCCTTGACCCATGGCGATCCTGCATCCTCTATTCCTCTCTGATGGAAGACCGCGAGGGGCGCTGCGAACGCCTTCATCAACATCATCATCATCATGATGATGATGATGATGGTGTTCGAAGTAATTTCCCCATTTATTAAAATTGTTGTTCAGTTGTTTTTGGAATCCCATAGCAGGGTTCCCACTTTCTAGAAGTAAGGGAGAAGCAGGGAGTGTTAGGCAATGCCAGGAAAATTGAGATAGTTTGCATCTGTCAATTGATTAGCCATGTAATGAAAATGAAAAAGTGTCAGGGAATTCGTGAAAATCCATGAAAATGTCAGGGAAATTAAGATACAGAAGTAGTTTGTGTCAAACAATTAATTAGTCATCATTATTTTTTTAAATGGGATAAAATCCCTCATTTTTCTTATTTTTTGTTGTAGTTAAAATCTCATCTTGAAAATTCTTTCATTAAAAATCATTGAAAATTCATGAAAATATCATGGAAGTTGAGATATACATGTAGATGTAGTTTATCTTTTCAAAATAATTAGGGATAAAATCCCTCATTTCTTATTTTTTTCTAAAATTTCATGTACAATGGCAGGGATTTCGTGGAAATTCATGAATATGTCAGGGAAATTGAGATACAGATGTAGAAAAGTCAATTGATTAGTCACCATTGTCTTTTAAAAAAATTGGGATAAAATCTCTCATTTTTTATTTGTTTAAAACCTCACGTAAAAGGCCAAAAACTGTAAAGTTGTCATGATACATGTACATGTATATCAGAGAAATCGACTTGAGAATTTGAGTGGCAACCCTCAGCCCAGCATATTAAGAATCATATACAGTAGGCCGATGCTTTTTAAATAAACATTGAGGATGTGAATCACAGTTATCATTATCTGTCTTGAAAAACTCGAAATCTGCATAGTCGCCAAGAGGAGGTCGCCCAAAATTCGGAGTGCAGAGAATCCGGTGGGGGTCGGGTTAGAATGTCATTTGGAAGTTGGCCATGGCAAGGGGCGCATGGTGCGCTCCTATTTCCTCGCGCTTCGAGGGAGGCCCATTTGGAGTTCAATTACCATTGGGTTGGCAACCTGATGGATGCCCTTGTCCACCCCCACCATGCATGAGCCATCGCAGCCACTTCTTACGGGATGTCTCCCAACCATCTGGTTGACTGGCGCAAAAACACACAAAAAATCTAGCCCGTCCGTCTGACATTGCCCAAAATGTATTGGCGAAAAACGTCGCTGGAGTCCGTTGGCACAAACTGTCTCCTCTTTTTTTTTCCCGCCCAGCCAATTGTTGGCTGCCCTTGAATTGTCAGCTCTGGCTTCGAGAAACAACAACGTCCATGTGCACTTCCGTTTTTTGCCCCACCAGAACTTTGCTCGCTGCCTCGCCATTGGCTTTCCCGAAGGGAATTTCCCCGAAATAAACTCAGGTGCGCTCCGGTTTATCACGTCTGCAAATGTTGGCGATGCGATATCTGGCCCATGTTGTGTTGACCAACCTTTACTAGGGTAACCCTGGAAGATATTATATTTCAGTAAATATGCTGTGAGAGCTCTAAAGCAGTTGTTGCGAAGCTGTATTTTGGGTTGGTTCACTTTCAAAATGCCATGTTTCTTAGTACAGGCATCAATAACCGTAGCCTATATGTTTCATAAGAGATTTGAATAAACACAAGCAACTGACAGGGCCTGGCATTGCTTAACTTTGGGGAATGTTGACTGTTGTCTTACTGTTGCATCTTACTTGACGCTTTCGTTAAAGGCATGATTATACTCTTCAGTCTTTCCCTATATCAGCCATAATGGCAAAGGCCCTTGGTGTTTAGTGTCTTCTTGAAAGCAAAGAGTACAGGAAAGATGTTTCTTTGTTCGGATGTTTGGCAAAGAGCAGAAGCCATTCTGATGGAGGTCAGCAACGCCCATCTTTCCTAAGGTGAACCGCTGACTTGAAGTATGAGCAAGGCGGCTACAATGTAGCGGTTCCTGTGGATTGCCCTGATGAAATTACGGCGACCTTGTGTCATGGGCAATTCGTCGTGCTCCTCTACCTGGTGGGTGTCCACGTAATGAAAATGTTGCCAAACTCGCTCCTCGTGATGAATGTTGCATTGGCCAGGATGGTTTGTCCTCTTGAGTTGTTTTTATCTGGGGAATATATCGGTGAGGGGAACAACGGCATCAAAGCAGCCGATTAATTACCTCATTACCATGTCCGTCTCGAGGCGCTGTTTTCCCACACGACTAACCTGTGCTCGAGCTCAGGCTTTTTTCATCAAATTAAACCCATTGAGTTTTTCCCCAGTTGCATTGAAATGTGAATATGAAGGAGGGGTAAGAAGGCGCTCAAGCATCTCCCATCATTTTGCACGTTGGCTAACCATGCGCGAAGCACCCACGGTTATCATTATACACTTAGTGGTTGCAGCCCGAGTTCCCTGATTTGGCTAACGTACAGAAATGGCGGGAGTTGCTGGCATTCTTCACATCCTAGTGTTGAGATGCTGACGCTGCAAAGGTCAGGCATGCATGGCTTGGAACATAAGCATACACCCGTTAATTGAATGTTTCGTTGCTGGAATCATAAACAATAAAGGTAAAACGATTGTATGTTTCGTGTACGGATGCATTTGAACCTGCGACACACGCTTGTATGCTTAATCTAACAGCCTAATCAAGGCAAAGGCCGATGGAATTTTGAGTTTTCACTGAAATTGCTGTACACCGATTTATGCGATGTTTGGCCACTGCACTCCAAAGTAGAAATGGGGCCGCAAAGCTCGGTAATATAAACTGATCGTTACTTAACACTGAGCTTGAAGCACGTTAAATTCCGGCATCTCTGCAATCACTGTTGAACGCTACCCAGACGCAAATTATCAGTTTCAGATCACTTTAATAACAAATTAGTAATCACAGTTAATCAATCATCGAAATATACAAAAAACACAATTGTTCGGCTACCAGTCCAGCACCACTTTCACGAGTCCAAGACCGTGACTCATTCATGCTCCGAGCACAGAGTGAGCCCTTACTCTGTTACCCTCCTACCAAATGTACAACGAGCCATCGGCAGGTCCCAAGTAACCAACGGCAATGAGGATCACGTCCAGCAAGGTCCACACTCCGAGTCCTCCGAAGCTGAACAGCTTTCCAATGCCTTCCTGCCAGTGCCCCAGGTAAAACCTGTCGGCCCCAAAGCCGCCCAAGGTGATGCTGAGCACCAGTGCAGTGGTCCACTTGTAGCCGGCAGTCCAGTTGCAGGGCAGGTACTTGGGAAAGGTTCTAAGGCCCATGCACACCACGTTACTCTTGGCAGTGCAGTTAGTCCTGTAGCGCTCCTTCTCGCGCTGGGTATTGCCGCCTTTGCAGTGACGCTGCCGGTCAAAAGGTTGGCACGTCTGCTCCCAGGACTCCACTTGGTAGCAATAACGGCACACGGTGCTCACCAGAAACTGGTCGTTGTTGGTGCAGTTGATCTGGGGCTTGGCACTGCACTGGACCTGCACTTCCTGGCCATAGACGCAGGAAGTGTTGAATCTGCAATCGATGCACTCACCACCCAGTTTGGAGCACTGCAAGCCACTTGGACACATGACGACCTGCAGGTCAGCAGGAGAGTCACCGCTGGGGGCGCTGCTGCTGCTGCTACTGCTACTGCTCGTGCTGTGGTTCTGCTTGACCATGCCATCACTCTGGTGATCGTTTATGGCGGCTGGAGTTGTATCCACCACAGCCACGGTCGTGCTGGAATCTGCAACTAGGCCTAACTCTTCGGACTCGTTCGAACCCGCCCTGGTGGCCACCAAAAACAAAAGAAATGCTGACCATAAAAACCTTAGGGTGATCCGCAGCGGCGTCTTCGCGTCCCTAGCGCTCATTTCGGACGGGAACTGTGGGGAAACAACATCCAAAACCGGTGGCAGACGAGCTTGGCACAGATAGAGGTGGGCGAACTGCTCGCAGAAATTGAAATTGTGACGGTGGCGCCAGCGTGTGAGCGTTTAGGGAAGCTGCGCGGGCGGGAATTTCAAAACTAGCATTTGTCGAACGCTTTTAAAAAAGTGATTTACTGCCACCCAAATGATATGAAATCCTGCATTCGTGATCCAGTTATTTATCTTAAATTTATCTTAAAATATTTATCATAAAAAACAAGAGAAATTACCATTGTAAAGTTCAAGATTATTACATCTTTCACAGCGGAATCAACAGCCACAAATTTCTTGGCTTCATGTACAAAAAAAAACATCACGACGCAAGGGTAGTAAGCGTATGACATTTTTGCGCGAATTTTAAATAACAGTGCCTAAAAAGGATTTCAGGAGGGAGTGGGAAAGTCACGAGATTTTGTTACCAAACCTGTAGGAATCCTGTTATAACCGCGACAAAGTGATGATATATTGTAATAGTGGTGGAATAACATGGTGTCTTTTTTGTGCTTTCAGGACGTGTTGCGGTCTTGTCTGGAGCAAATCGAAGAAATGGTCATGTCGAAAATGGCTTCGCATAACGCTGTTCAGGCCAACGCAGATTCATCCACCACCACAAAGTCTTCCACATCTGCGTCCACGAAGTCTTCCGCATCTTCGGACAAAACTGTATCTCGGGAGTCGCCGGACTCTGACTACAACCAAGCAGAAACGCCGACGGACGTTCGGGACGTGATGCCCCTTTTAGACTATTACTAGCCTGTCTGTACATTCCAGCGTGGCAGAGAAGACTTGGGACGTTGTCCAGATTCCAGAGACTATGGACACATGATGGTCGGCCCAAGATCTCAAGGATTTCGCAGTATTGTCACATCCTCCTCAGCTGTTCTCGAGGACTGCATCGGGCGTGCATTACTGCACGATCTCGCCAGCTTTTTATACATTTTACATAACGGTTTTCGAGCATTTTTATAAGTTAGTAGTTTATCTTGCTGGCCAGCGATGGCTCTTCTTTTGTTCTCATGCTGTTTCCATGTTTTCCAGTCGAGGCATTTTTTGCCCTGAGCTATAGTAAGCCTGCGGTTGCCGCCCAAGATGCGTTAGGAGTTAGAAATGTCTGTTAGTTGCAGACTAGGGTCAGATTGTCTAAAAAACAATGCTGCCCCAATACACAAGCTATATTGCGAGCCGAATGAGGTCGAAAATCATTGAGCCTCACACAATCCGGCGCCATTGTTGGATAAATTGCAACAATTCCACTCCTAATTTTGTTTATGAATGCAGTATCTGCCTTGATAACCTAACGCACCTTGGGGGAACCTTGGCTCAGCCACATACTTCTAACTGGAACATTTGAAGTTATTGTACAGATCCATCAATAGACCTAGTTTGGTGGTTGTTTCTGATGGAAGTATCCCACAACTAAGTTTTGCGTTGCATTAACCATATACCCATACTCCGCCGCAGTCTTCCCTTTTCGTTCAATTTATCGCAAGATGTCCCTACCCCTATTAAGTATTTCACCTTCCAGAGGTACGGGTATTAACATCGCCCCATCAAACAGATGGGGGCGGTTATAACTTGCGAGTGTTGTATCCTAGAATGTCGACATTGCACCATTTCCCCTTCCCGAAGAATGTTACTGTACATATATATTCCACCTTTGCGATGCATTATGCTCTGCGTGCATCGAACGGCTTAGCCGCAATGTCAGTGGAATGATTATAACAAGCCAACAGTACATACGACGTCTGGCTCATGAAATAGCGTGGAAGTCAATACACGTATTGCACAGCCTTTGTGGACAGAAACCCAGTTTTCTGGAATCTGTACCTACGTGTATTTATTGAGCACATGTAAAAATGTCAGTATATTGATACTGCTCTATGCTAGTCAATAATGAATTTTTTGTAGGATTTTAGCTCGATTTCGTATAATCATGATTTTTGTAGTGATGACGTGCACGTGCCTGCATTAGATAATTAGTCTGATTGGCACGTGCGTCCAATAAGGTTGTATAGCCGTGGAGATCAGGAGGTCTGGTGGACTATAGTCCAGTGCAAATTCTCCGAAGTGATTGCGATTTTAAATAGTCTGGTGCAGAAGTACATGTATTTGTTCTCGTTTGTACGCGACAGTACGTCTCACTACAGTCTGTTAGTTGGCACTAATAAGAAAGATGCATTTTCCCATCCATAGCACTTCAACCAACAACTCTAACAAAGATATACAATGAGAATTACATCGTTCATGCTTTTTGAAGCTAAATTATGGATAAGAACTCGAATAGGTTTCTTCAAGTCTTGCATTACTAGTTATCCCTTCCCTGACAGCATTAATTTTCATTACATCATGCGTACTCCATAATAACATCCCCAGACGTCATTATAGCATTTGTGGAGACATGGTTGTACATGGAAATCAAGGGACTGGAGTTTTTGGACAGCAGATATTCCCATATCCTCTAAATTTTGAACCCATAGAGCTGACCTTTAGCTCCAGTCAACTAAATTGAAGTATCTCGTGAGAATTTTTTGTAACGTGTTGTGTATTGTTTAGTATTATTTGAAGCTGGGCACAGGCGAAGCAATTAACTTCTTGTGAAATTATTTTTGGACACAACCTACACACATGTAGTATCAAATCCTGGCGATACCCTGCAACTAATTTGCAAGCAACTTTTTAGAAGCACCTATAACTAGTTAAACCAACAGATACCGAAATAATAAGTTGATTTTGAAATGCATGAATTGTATCACATTTCCGCAAAAATCAGAGATGAGCGACTGGATTCCAACGAATATGTTGAAAAATATATGAGCCACTTATTCTTCATGCTACGTGCCAGGCATAACATGCCTTAAACATGAATTCTAATGCAATAAACGAGGAGTCGAGCTTTACCGAATGGGCAAGAAGGTACGCCGTAACGGGTGTGCCGCTGATTGGTGCACTCTGTTTAGTCGAAACGCTAATTTTCTATGAAAATGGTTTCTTATTTGCCATGCCATTTATATGCACGAGGCATTCCTTTTTATCTTTCGTATATTTTTTGTTTTAGAAAAAACTTGAAAGTTGAGTCTTGAGACAGTATTCCAATTGGAACAGCTGGTCACTCACGGTCTTCGCAAATCTTGCAGCAAATCAATGAATTTGGAATGAAATATCTTGACCTGATTTCGTGTACCGTGCTATTATGTTCTGACGGGTGCATCCTGGCGGCAATGTACAGGCCGGCAGGACTTTCTTCCAGGGACCAAGGCCTTTTTACTTTGATGGTTGTTAAAGATTTGTTTATGCTTTATTTCGTGTAAACTTTTTCATTAGGGAATTTCAAAGCGTTTTAATTCGTGGTAGCCAGTTTTTCAGTTGCTCGCATGAACTAGAATCGACACCGTGTTTCAAACCAAATCACTGGGTTCCGAAAGAGGACGTTGCGCAAATAGCTCATTGAGCCCAATTTACATAGCATTAGGGTTTGATGCCAGCTTCAATGGAGCCTGATTTTACAAACCATGTAAATATTCCATTATCGAGTGTGCGAGATATTGAGTTTGTGATTTACCAAAACCTTCTCTATAACGATTCATTGTTTTTATCATCTTTTGGGACCAAAATGTCGTTTCCACCTACTAAATCAAGTCCATTCCTTGTTCGCCTTGAACACGTAGATGTAGTGTTCCAAGGGGAACTACTATCAGTAGATAAAGAGCAAGGTTTTGTACAAGTTTTACAAATTAGTACGATTATCTGGATTTTGTGTAAAATTCGCTTTGTGCCGAATTACCATCCGCAAAGCGATTATCTTCTATCATAACTTTAGTAGCCAAGAATTGTGTGAATTTCCAGTAATCCCTGGGATTGGGTACAAGTGTACATACCATGTGTAGCTGCAACTACACGCACATATTGTACTAGACTTCAAATTTCATATGTGCCAAAACTGAAAACAAATTGGTAAAGGCAACACCCGAAAGTGTCTAGTACCTCACAAGAAAGTCTAGAATGGTAGGGGAAATGTGAAAACCTATAACCAAGGTGACCGGGCCTGCTTTATTCCCTCACAATTATTCCATAAACAATTTGCTTTCACGTATTTAATTTTGCACTTTAACCCCTACTACGTGTTTCCGAGTGCCATTTTCCACGGGAGGATGAAGTATTCCAAATAACTTACAATTCTTATTTCAACTGTGTATACCTCATACGCCATTGCATTTAATTACCAATAGTGTGAACTGGGCTCGAAAGTCACAGATCAACTCAGGATCCATACAGTAATTACAATAAGTAGGGAATGCTTTTCGGCCGTACCTATTGAAGGCTGCCCCAGAGCGGTCCAGCCCAAAAATGAACATTAACATTATTTACAGAATTGCTATTTTTCAGTTTAACATTTCAAACAGACTTTATCCATTGTATCACACAGTCGAATTTTAATTTTGGAGCCTCGAGAGGCCAGCAAACTTTCACCTTATCGCCCCCTTTTATTGGCTTTGGTGGTTTGTTCAACCAATGAAACATTCATCGTTTAAATCAATATGTAAATTGTGATAACAAGTAAACCAAGTTATTGTATTGAATAATTATCAATGTACTTCCTTTGCTCAGGTCATTTTGTAAGGTTTTGGAACGAACTTTTAAATGTCTATCTAATTTTATTCAATTATGCAATGATTTGTTGTGGTGCCTCGAGTAGTTTTATTTTTGTGATCCCAACAATATGCGCGCAGGTAGCCCGCCCTGATTATTTTTGGTGGAAGATTGAAATTCGGACATTTGTCCAGTTTCAAGCACACTGGCATCTCCTTCCTTCTGCTTTATTTAATCACATGTTCCGATGCCAGCTAGTCCAAAATTTACTATGAATTTTTTCTTTGAGGCGATCATTGCAGGTCACTTGCTACTTGTATCTACTCCCTTGATTTCTCGCTTTACTCGTGTTAATTAACTTGTACCGGTAATCATTATTTTGCCATTATGGAAACTAAAGTTATTTGCGCAACCTAGCAAATTTGTGTACCAGCAATAATTATAGATGATAATGTTAGTTGCAGTGTTATTGTTTTAACCCCATCCGTTTTGAACATTTTTTATAATTGCAATAAAGATGAATAAAATTTGACTTTTTTTTTTTTTATTTGTCCCCTGTGGCACATGTTTACCGTTATAATGATTTAATGGGAAATCTCAATCATTAACTGTTGCTTCACAAGAAAACTGAAAAACCGTAAATTTTTGGACATGCAGTATTATTTAAAACAGTGATTTCTTTATTCTCAACATACCGTAATTTCATTAGCCCTCACTAAAATGTGGATGAGCCCAATACAAAGACTTTATAGCATGCAGAGTAAAAATTGGGAACTATACCGATTTAGACGAGACCAGCATCCTTGGCCATGCTAAAAAATATGGAGTTTTTGTTCTGGAGGAGCTGCCCTGGCGAGTCTAATTCCTTGATTTCTCCTTTGTCTAAAACCATTATCCTGGAACATCGAAAGAGATGTTTATGTAAATTCGCAAATTGTGCTCGAGTAGCTCGACATTAAATGATTGGGAAATTACCTGTCTGCATCCATGATGGTGTTGAGTCGATGAGCAACAGTCAGAACCGTGCAATGAGCAAACTCTCTTCGAATGGTGGCTTGGATTAGATCGTCAGTTTCAAGATCGACTGCAGCCGTGGCTTCATCCAAAACTAAAATCTGACTTTTCCTTAGCAGAGCTCGCGCCAAGCAGATTAGCTGTCTTTGACCAACGCTGCAGAAAAATAACCATTTTCATCCAAAAATGCATTCAAAAAAGCATTTTCAATATTCTACGGGTAGCCAAAACAGCGTGTTTAGTGGATAAGAAAGCTTCTACGGTACCTAAGATTTTCTCCACCTTCAGAAACTTCGTGTAAGAGGCCTGCAGGTAAGGAGGAAATGAAGTCCTTCAAATGAGCGTGTTCTAATGCTGTCCACAGGTCGCTATCACAATGCTTTTCGAAGGGGTCCAGGTTACGACGAAGGGTTCCAGAAAATAACACTGGATCCTAAACAAATTGTTAATTCCAATTACCTCTTTTCATCAAATTTAATCGCGTCCTACGTTAGTTTCGCATTTATCTTGACACAGTACTAAGTTACTGTAACATGCCCTATATGCACATACCTGGGGAATAATTGTAAGTCGAGACCTAAGTTCATGAAGTCCTAGCTTAGAAATATCCACACCATCTATGACGATACATCCGGACGTCGATTCGATGATCCGAAACAAGGCGAGAGTAAGTGAAGACTTTCCAGCACCAGTTCTGCCTATTACTCCCACTTTCTCGCCTGCTTGAATTGTGCACGAAATTCCTTTCAAAACGTTCTCCAGTTCTTCCCTATATCTTGTGGCATATTTTTCAAAATTGATGGTGCCACGACTAGGCCAATCGTCTGGAAGGCAGGAGTTTGGTTTTGTCCAATCACCCTAACAAATGCGTTGGCAAAGTAATTAAAGCCAATCATCGATCTCCAATAATGCGCAACTTTGGATTTAAATGCATTCGATTTATGTTCATATTTATAAAAAAAAATGACAAATACCTCTTGAGGAATGCTTGTTATGTAATCTGTAATCCTCTCGACAGCCACGATGTTAGTCTCTATCATGCTGTTTGCATTGAAAAGCATTTTTAAATTGGCGGTAATCTAAAGACAATAGAGGAATTTAAAAAGCTGCTACTGTCTTCACATATACAAAATAAATAAATAGTCGTACTAACCATGATTGTGTAACTAACAATGAGTCCAACTGTTCCCGGTGTAAATGTGGTTGTTTGGAATATAGCAAACAGTGCGGCGGCAAACAGCAAGATCCCACCCAACAATTCCATTCTAATAATAAGCCATCTGAAATACGTTAAAGCCACAAATTCGGATTCAGTTAGCAGGACAAGCAAATAAGCTTTAGAAGAGAATGATCTGAGAGAGTAGCCACTACCTTTGCGCTGCTAATGAAAGATATCCACATGTTACATTTTCATCTATTTTGACCATTAAATCTCTAAAAAATAAATCCTCATGCTTGAAAGCCCTGATGGTGGAGACCCCTGAGATGGACTCCGAAAACAAGGAATAAATGGGAGATTTGGATGCGGAATCCAGCCTGCGTATCTGCCTTCCACTTTCGATATTAAACACCTGAAAATTTAAAATGAATAAATACGAATCAAAATAAAATGACTGTACCGAGTATAATTATGCTCTTATTTTTCACCACACTAAATAATTAATGCTTTGTATAAAAATAACGACAATTGCCAAAAGAACACACCTGAAGTAAGTAAAAGAAGAGCACAGAAGGGAGAGCCACCAATGTAAACCATGGTATCGCCACGAGAATGACAATAAATCCGGCTGCGCTTTGCATAATAAAACCGAGCCACATTCGTAGGTTATGGGGAAGCTGAAGATCGATGGTGTCAATATCGCTGGAGAAGCGGTTAAGGATACGACCGACAGGAGTGGTATCAAAAAACCACTGAGGAGTATGTAGAACGGTGGCCAGCATTTTACTGTGAAATGAGGCTGAAGCCCGATTAGAACCAATGACGAGGCTCACGACACCGAAGAAGAGGAACAATGCTGTAAATAACAGAAGAGGTTATATTTTGGAATAACACTACCAAGTCACAAAAAATGCAAAGGTGCCTGAACTCACAAAATCCCAAGCCTAGAGCAGCATAGACTCCTAAACGTAGGTCCCTGAGGGCAGTGTCTTGAGTTCCATCTGGAAGGGGCTGATCATCACTCCACACACTCAACCAAACAGTGGATCCTGCATTCAATATGTGCGTTACCACAAAACATGCCATCATCAGAATCGCTGGGAATCCAAATGCAGCCAAATATGTTATGTAGATTGTTCTCCGAACCTTGAAATAAACACAACATAAATCTGCTGCAAATCTATCATGAAGACAAACGCATCATTTTCAAATTTGATGACCAACTTTTCCTGTTTCCACAGTTTCAGCTTTGATGAGTCCTCCTCCTCCTTTGGCAGCAGCTTTTGCATTTGCAGGATCAACGAAGCCAGTACTCTTTTGAGATTTGATGCTATGCCGAGATTGAACTGAAGTCTGCCTGTGCAATAAATGACAAGTGTTACATTTGGAAAAGCATCGAAAGCACAAACATCCTCGCAAACGAATTTTTACCTATCATACTGGGAAGTTTCCTGCGTTTTATCAATTCCTTCCACATCTATCAGCTCTATACAAATAAGGCAAAAGTTATTTCAAGAATTCAAGCACCAGGAAGATGGAATATTCAAGGAATTTAATAGCACAATCAGGCTAGTATAGCCAACCTGTATCTTCATCTTCTTTGCCATTGTCGACATACGTAGCAATGAGATCAGCAAACGCTCCTTGCTTCTTGAGAAGTTCCTCATACGTTCCTATCTCACTCACCGATCCATTGCTAAGCACAATCACCTCATCTGTTTGGGACACATATGTGAGGCTGTGTGTTACTAATAGCCGTGTCTACAAAGTTAATGAAGTGTTTTTGAAAAATAGGCAAAAGATTCCACAAGCATAAAAAAATCGACGTGCATGTATGCAGGACTCAACTTTTATGTTAAAGTTTTAGGCGAAAACAAAAGTGACTTACCTGATCCTGCAGTAAACCCTTAGGTCCTAATACATTTTCAAATATATGCTTCCCAACATGAGCATCAACAGCACTCAGTGGATCATCAAAGAAATAAACAGATGCTTCACTATAAAGCGCCCGAGCTAAACTGATCCGTTGCTTCTGTCCTCCACTCAAGTTAATGCCCTACATGTGCGATACAGCAGATTTTAGACCCTAGTCTAGGAATTTTGAGGCAAATCTTAGATGTTTTCTCACCCTTTCTCCAATTTCGGTTGCATCTCCTGCAGGAAGGATTTCCAAATCTGGAAGCAGTGCACAGGCTTTAAGTATGGTTTTATACTTGGATTCCACGAATGGTTTCCCAAATAGAATATTATTTTTCAGCGTCGAATTTTGAATCCATGGTAGCTGTGGGGCAAATGCTACATTTTCCTAAAATGATTGAAATTTTAACATGATAAAAACAACTTTCAATTCTATACACGAACAGCATGTACAAGTTAATTTTTTCCCTTACCAAGCAAGCCACTGTTCCCTTCAATTTGCGCATTTCTCCTAAAAGAGCTAAAATCAAGGAGGATTTTCCAGCACCAACAGGCCCGACTATGGCAGTCAAGCTTCCAGTTTTAATGGTAAGATTGATATCACTAAGGATGGGATCTTCTTCACCCCAAGAAAAGTCTCCATCCCGAACCAGAATAGCAGAATCTACAAAGAATTAAAACTATGACAACCAAATTGGAAGAGATTTCTACGCAAATAAATGCAAAAGAAACTACCTCCATTTTTAATGACTTGGACATCGTTCGGGTCGATTTCATCACAGTTCGAAAACTTATTCAGTCTCCCAATTGAAACATTTGCCTAAAATCAATAAACAGAACTTCTACAATGTGTCCTTCAAAGCAGTAGAGGAATAGATAATTATTAACAAAAATGACTTACTTCTACATATGCAGAGATAACATTGGGCAACATGTTTAGAGGTCTTTTCAGAAGGTTGAAAATGGTAATTGAAACAAATGCGGTGGATGCATCCAACACATTGTTGGGCGAAATCAAAACGTACACGGAAAATACGCCTAATGTTATCTGTTATCGAACAAGAAAAATACCATGAAAGGTGCTGCCATTGACTGCCCTTCATTTTGAAATTTTTGCTTACAAAAACCGTTGAAGATCCCCAAAATATTGTATTAGCTGCTATCAAAATTCCAGCCCTTCGAAGCACTTTTAACTCATTTAGCCTGAGTTCGTTGATGTATTTGGAAAATGGAATCTCCCATGCAAACAATTTGAGAAGCTGCAGAGATGATAATAGTCAAGTAAACCACTTTTAAAACACATGACACGCATCAGTTTACGAGATCATTATTACTAACTTTTACTCCGTTTAAAATTTCATTCATCAGTTTAATTCGTTTGTCTTTAAGCTTCATAAAAATCCTCTTCACATGAGAAAGAAAAAAAAATTGATGTTAGATTAATCGAGTCAAATTAATTACTGTATATGCGTCTTAATTCGGAAAGGAAAATCACCTGGTTTTTCCTAATATAATGGATCAAGATGAACGTGAGCCCTTGAATAAGAGCAATGACCAGGAGGGTGACTAAGGATGAGGGGCCAAGAAACATCCATAGCTCGACCAAAGCAACAATGACCAACACTGGAGAGGTCATCGCCATTGGCGAAAACTCCACAAATCCCACAATCTTGTGAATATCTACAGCCATGTAATTGACAATTTCACCCACAGTTGTGTTGGTCCTTGCCTTGGATGACAGCTTCAAAGCCTAGGGCAGTAAAATAATGATTATCAACATTCTATCAAAGTTGATTTCCCATGGTCTTACCTTCCTGAAGACAAAGGACATCAGCGATGATCGTACTTTCAAGGCCAATGCACCACCAGCCTGTGTGCTATGGGCACTAAATATGGCTTCGATAAATGAGCATAAAAATAGGAGACTGGCATATACAAATCCATGCCATCTGGGTGAACTACTAGAGGCAAACTGGATAACTTGGCTAGTGAACAATGAAAAGGTTTCAAAATTATTTCTGCTCATTGTGAATGTAAATCTCTGACATGAAACAACATTGACATGCACCTACTTCAACAGCAAAGGAGTCAGAAAAGAGAAGAAGTCCATCAACAATCGCAAGAATATTACGAAGCCGTATTGTGCTCCAAATGCTTTTAACAGAGTGCGAGTCAGAAATGGCTTATTTGTCACATCCCAAGCTTCATTACTTGAAACCAACGAAGTCGTGTTGTCATATTTTATCGTTTTCGTAACACGTTTTCTGTGAAATGAGTAAAAGCTGTCAAGGCAGATTGACTCACTACATCTACTTTTTCAATAATCAAATCCCAAAAGTTAATGTCGCTTAATTTTTTAGTGTTGGATTATGAATTCTCGGAAAGTTTTTTTCTTTTTTAAATAACAAGAAAATTTAAAATTCTACATGAGTGTCAGCGCTTCGGGTAATGAAAAAATATGTTCTGAAATTTTAACGTTCCCCTCACAATAAAAGTAAAAAAGTATAATTGAAAGTGCTAGTAATACTTACTTTCTGGCATTTAGAACTTTCTCAAGGGTACCATCAAAATATGGGACTACAGTGCTGCATCTCATTTGGTATTTAAGTACATCCAAGTCTTTATGTTCCAAGGAACGACGATATCCTAGTAAAGCCAGGCTATATAATAAAGAAAATTGCCCGTGAAACGTTTGAGAAACCACGAGAACGAAAATAAATATTGGAGTCCACATACCTGTCATACCACACAAAAAATATTTTCGATAAAAAGGAAGCACCTTCTTCGTTGCTGAATTTCTGTAATATGAAACAAATAGCACAATTCATCTGCATGAACAAAGCAGCGCAAAATGAACATAATAGATTTACATCAAATAGGGTTCCTACCAGCACTCCAACCTCTAGCGGCACTTTTAATTTAAAAGCCAGAGGTTTTGCATCAGGCAAAATTGTCAGAATAAGTTGGGCCGTAACAAGTGGGAAATAAATCATTTCAAAAATATATTCGGAGGTATCCACGATTGAAACCTGGAGAAAAATGCATAAACGTATAATTGTCAAAATACAGAACGTGAAATGTTTCTGAACCAATAAAGTGTAACTGAACTGAATTCTAAAACTACCTCATCTTCCACTCTTAATATTAAAGATCGGAAAAGGATGGCATTTGCCAAGGCACTAATAAACCAAAAGCATAGGAGCAATCCAGATGATATTATGCCATGTCGTTTACCCATCCATATTAGAGTTGCTGCCAATACCTATAATAAAAACCTTCCTAAATCAAAATTTCAAAAGCTGTAAGCCCATCACGTGATATTCCAACAATCAACAGTCAAACTTGCCATTGTGCAACCTCGAAGAACTGCACCAAGCATATCAAGCAACTGCAAATCATCACCCATTTGATTAAACCCAGTGTGGGTTAAAAGGCTGACTAAGTCCAAAAGAAACAGAGCCATACAAATGACCTAAAAATTAAAAATCAAATGTTCGTATGCCATCAACTATTAATTAATGGCAGCTAGAGCAGAATAGATTACCAGTTTAGTTATATTAAGTACAGTCCATGGCACATGTTTATATCTTGACTTATAAAATCCATAGACTTCGAGTGGAGCAAGAAGCCACAATACAAAGCATGGTGCCCAAGTGATGACAGTTTTCTGGAAGCATTGGGAGAAATCGGGGGTCGTTGTGTTCCATATGCCTTGATAATCCTAAAATAAAATTAAAATTTATATAATTGAAATTTGCCAGTAATTTTAATTTGAAAATGGACATACTTTTGTACACCAGCTTATGCTGACTACATAATCAAATGTTTAATATTCAGAAATGGCCTAGCACTGAGGCCAGATCATTTTAGCAATTACATTTGAAATTTGCAAGATTTTGCTTTTTCATGTACAGTATAAGTTTTTCATAGATAATACCACTATGGCAATTTGCCAATGACGAAAATGCTACCGGCAAATTTCAGTTTGATGTTTGTGAATTAAAGACGACATTTATTGGCACAATCAAGTTTACTGACCCACTGGACCCCAGGTTAAGAACCTCTTGGTCGAAGAAGTTACAAGCAAATGCAAAGGGCTTATAATTAAATACAAACAACAAAAAGATGAAAATATATTGTCTGCAGTTGTACAATAAAATTGCATTTATACTGAAGTACTTTGAAATTAAAGTATGTTGCAGCAAAATTGTCCAATTATAAATAATATGATAAAATCATCCCACAACTGCACTTTTATTGCAGTGTATCTGAAATGACTTTTCTTTTAATTTTTATTCATGCCTATCCCAATCAAGTTAAAAAAAGGTTTGTCCTTGGCATGTACTAAAAGGCAGCTACATGTAGCTGACCATGAAATGCCAACTCAATACATGCTTGTTGGAATTAATCTTTTGAAATCTTGACTCTGTCGATATATCACAACAATGTGGACACGCACATATTCCCAAGAAAATAGTGTGAAATAGGTTTCAGGAAAAAATACAGAATTTGAAGTGCAGTATAATAAAGTAGAACTGCAGTAAAAGCAGTAGAATGATAATTTACTGCAAACATGATCATGAACTGATATACACCTTGACCTACAGCATATTAATTTTGAACAAACTGCAGAAAATTAGATGGCTTTTCAACTATAATAAACAGCATATAGTTATTCAAGTTATAGTTAACAAATCAGTAGGGCTTACTTAATGCTATTTCAACATAAAAGGGAAATGTTTTCATTGCATGAACTGCAAAAGGAGGAGCGTCGCCTATGTAATCTTTATCTAGTTTTCAATTTCCTGGATGGACCATTTATTTGCGAAAGATTCGTATCAGACATTTAGTAAATATGGCACTGAATGATTTGGCACCACTGTTGAGTCATAACGAGCATGATACTACAGTACATGACTGTGCTGGTGCATTTTTGCTGGCCAAAATTTTTAGCACAAAGTGAAATTGGTAAAACTGCTAAATACAACGTAGCCTACTCCTGATATACCAGTTTAAAGTGAACGTTAAAATAAGGAAAATGTTCAAATATTGCAGTTTGACAATCACAGCTATATGTTCGTAAGATAATTCTTATCAAAAGCTGATGACCAGTAGGCAAATTAAGTAATGTAATGTAGCCTACTGGTATCATCTTCAATTTATCGACCGCTACATGTACATGATAAGGAGTAAATACTTCATAGCTGACCTTTTATTCTGAAATAGCCGGACTTTGGCTTAAGATAGTAATAAAAATCGTGGCATATTTTTGCCACTACAGTGATTCGGACCAGAAATCTCAAAATGGTGCCTTAAAAACGATGAAGCAAAATGTAAACTGTAGTAATTCTAGCTTAAAAATACGCATTGCTACGAAAAATTCCCCAGAATCAATATCTGATGAAAGATAGCGTTCCTACCCAACAATTGGTTTATCAATCACAACAGACGTAAAAGTTGAAACATGTGATGAGACTAAACACTGAATAAATTTGCATATATTGCTACCAATAAAATAAAAACGTGACAATTACATCGGGCATTACATATGGCTTCATGGAAACCTTGACGATCAATGCTATCAAGAATTATACAAAAGATGAAATACTTGCCCAGAACACAGATGACCCACACACTGAATTCCAATATACAGGCTGTTCCATTTTGTGTCCAAGTGCTTGTGACAGCTAGGTGATGGATTTAACACCTGTAGCTAATGGCTAGCACGGCAAGCCAAGGGGAGTTTCCTAGCGGTAAGCGTGCTGTTGCACGTATACCTGCCAGTATGAGCTAGGGAACTACCTGCTAATCCCATCACCCGTCCTGATAATTATTGATTGCACAACTTGAGTAGTTCTTCTCGTGACAAATGATAACAAATCCATTCAGCTGATTAGCAAGCTTTTTGCCACAAAGTTGCTTCCCAGACTCGTTCTTTTTCGTATGCATGTAATTCCTGCGAGAAAGCATGCAAGGACACCTATTTATTGTAATCATAAAAGGATTACGCTGTATAATAGAAATTGTCTGGCTGGCTTGTCCAATCACGAAAAAAACTGAAATCCTTTTTTACACTCACATATTTCAAGGTTTACGGGTTTACCGAGAATTGACAACCTCCTCTCACCGGTAAAATACTCTGGCAAGTTGCCTACTGACAGGTATGAGATTGGTATCCTCCTTCCCAACGGAGGGCTCCAAAGCGAGCCAATAAAAGCGCACGTGTGCCACTACTGTTACTTACATGCCCTTACTGGTACTAGGCAGCAAGTTTTCATGGCGGCGACTATTAGCGGGCAAATAGGCGGGTTTTCGAAAAACTTAAAATGGCGATTTAAATGCTCAAAAGTTTGAAACCTTTGCTAAAATCTGGCATATCATAATAGAGTATATTCGTGACAATAAAATGTGACTGGAAACTGATTCCTCTTAAAAAATTCAACCATTTTTTCTTCAAATTACCAGCGTCACATTAGCCCCAGTCGCAAATTTGTGATCTAACCTAAAAAGTTATTACCATATCTTCTAAAAATCAATTTGTACATATTTTTCAGAACGAATATTTCACGCGTAGAATAGAATAACAATTTAGGCGTAATCAGCGAAATGATCATTTCATGCGTACAATGTTAGTTGGGAAAGTAACAGCACAACGTATGGCGATGTGGATCATGTCGGGCAACAAATTTAGGGTAAAAAATAGCTATTTTTTGCTCATTTTACGATGCCCTCGGTTTTGTTTGTATGAAAAATTCGGCGAATTGAGCTGACAGATAGATTTCAAACTGCAGGTGGTAAAGTGAGTAATGACGAGGTGAAACAGATGGTTCGGTACGAAAACATCGATTTAAATTAATTTATGCAGAAACCACACTTTCGTTTCAACATAGGATGAGTCTGCGGTCAGTATTACACCGTCAATTTCATCTCTATTTTTTACTGAATGTGAATGTGAATCTGAATGTGAAACGCAATGCAACGTAGAGGATCCACTGTGTTTCAGCAAACCTTATTTCAACAATTGGATCTGCTTCGATCGAGGGTTACTTTCAAGTGATCGGAAGTGTCATAATAATCTGTGTCCTCCTGCAAAACGCCATTCGCTATGGGATTTCACACCACGAAGACACTCTGCCACATATCCTGATTCCATTTCCGTTTCTGCTGACTGGAATTCTGGATTTGCTGAAAGCTTGGAATTGGCAACTTCCAAAAGGTCTCAAAGCCATGGCAATCTCTCTTGGATTTATCACATTCGCCATCGTTGTTGTAAGCCATCTCGATGGCTCAGTATCACCATTGAAGGCTCGCATGCATTTGTTTATTATCATTCTTTGCTTGGCAGTTGTAGTGGTCATTTACCTTGAAACCAACCACGATAATGTACGCATGCACCGCTTAATCCGGACTCTACTTGTTCTCACTTTAGGAACATGGCTTCTTCAAATAAGTTTCTCGGTGTTCCCCCCAGGAAACCATTACAGAGAGCCTGAAATTGAAGCTGATTCGTTGCAAATACGATATGTCACTGTTGCATTTGGGACACATTTGCAAGGGAATTTTGTAATCATGCTCTTATTTGGTGCTGGACAAGCATTTGGGTGGATATGCACGAAACCTGATAGAGTCGATTATACGAAATATCACATAGTTACTGTAAACAATGAAAAACAAATCTTCTGTTTGGATGACCATTGAGGATGGATTTTTAAAAGTATTAGTAAGAGTGACCTTACACAGGGTTCCCCCAGAGATGACATTTTCAACCTCCATGACTTTTCCAGGTTTTAAAACAAATTTCCCTGACCACTGAAAACGCATAATATGATATGCCAATATAAGGAATGCTATATTTACTGCTATTTTATATATAAACAGGTGATAGAACACAAATCTTCACAAGGAAACAGCACATTTAGATTAATTTTTTAAAAACGTCTTTTACAGAATTGCTCGTCATCTCGATTTGTATACTAATCAACGGGAAGTTCCCCTCCCACCCCTGCCATGTTAAAAAATTGAAAAAATTGTATACATAACATCTCTGCGAATAATG